>CM072676.1:125000-152500 GCA_036884735.1 Huso huso | reverse complement strand
TCCAACAGCTTCAGCCAAACTGCTCTGCCTTGTATTTGTTTGCTTACCACAGAGATCCCTAAAAATAGCATTACCTAGAGCAGCCAGCAAGCCTGATAATAAACCCAGGTGTTCCTGTATCGCTGTATAGGAATCAGACAGCAACTCCCTCACAGTGTCCTTTCTATTATAGATCTCTAATAACATGCGCTACAGCGCTACAGCACTGTGACACTCGCACGTCCGTCTTCTCCTCCTCTCCTCTCCTCTCCAATCGTCTCCTCCCCCTTCCCTCCTCCCCTCCCCTCCCCTCATCTCCTCTCCCTCCTCTCCTCCTGTCCTCCTCCCTCCCCTCCTCTCCTCTCCTCCTCCTCCCTCCCCTCCCCTCCTCTCCTCCCCTCCCCCTCCTCTCCTCCCTTCTCCTCCCTGTCCTCCCTCTCACCTCATCTCCTGTCCCTCCTCTCCTCCCTCCCTCCCTCCCTCATCTCCTGTCCTCTCCTCTCCCCTCACCTCATCTCCTGTCTTCTCGTCTCCTGTCCTCTCCTCCCCTCACCTCATCTCCTGTCCTCTCCTCTCATCTCCTCTCCTCCCCTCCCGTCCTCTCCTCCCCTCACCTCGTCTCCTGTCCTCTCCTCCCCTCCCGTCCTCTCCTCACCTCATCTCCTGTCCTCTCCTCTCCTCCCCTCCCCTCATCTCCTGTCTTCTCGTCTCCTGTCCTGTCCCCTCCTCTCCCCCCCTCTCCTCTCCTGTCCTCTCCTCTCCTCTCCCTCCTCATCTCCCCCTCTCATCTCCTCCCCTCACCTCATCTCCTGTCTTCTCCTCTCCTCCCCTCACCTCATCTCCTGTCCTCTCCTCTCCTCTCCTCTGCCAGGGTGAGTTGGCAGGCCCAGTCCCTGTAGCTGGCTGTGATTCAATTTAAAAAGAATGAAGCTGGACTTGCAGAACTGTCTCGCGAGGAACTGAAACAAAGAGCCATCTGTCTGAAAAAAACAAAGCAGGATACTTGGCTCAAAATAAATATACACATAAACAAGTTGGTTTCTAACGAGCTGTGCTCCGCGTCTTGTCTGCTTGTCTTCCCAGATGAAGATCTCGTTCAGCGAGTCGAGTCTGCACACCACCTTCGAGTACCCCTCGGAGAGCTCCATGATGGAGGGGGACCCCGAGAGTGACGAGGAGGAGGAGGAGGAGGAGGCGGCTCAGCTCTTCATCCCCAGAGCCAGCTACCCCGTCTCGCCCGGCCCCCAGAGCGCCAGTAACGCAAGGAACTCGGGTGAGAACGACGGCGCTCGGCTGCTGTTCAGTAAAACAACGTGCCGATCTGCAGGGCAGCAGCTCAGGGATCCCAGAGGCTGTTAAACTGTTAGGGTTTGGTTTAGTCCACTCCCAGGGGAGCAGGGCCTGGCACCCCTGTGCGCTGTGTCAGTGGGTCTGTCCCTATTCACTCCCAGCTCTTCTCTCACACTGAGCTTAATGGAAGACCTTTCTGACAGGCTCTTGATCAATGGGGACCCCTGCTGGAGAGGACTTGCATTGCAGCTGTGAAACCACTGCCTCTTAGCCAGCCTAGTCAAGGGCCTTCAGAGTCAGTTTAATATTCAGAAATCACAGCGTCTCTTCATCCTTGTAATATTTTGGTGAAGCCTGGTCCTGTTTGCATGCTGTGTCCCTGTCCTCACTGTCCCCTCCCCTGTCCAGCAGGCCTGTCCAGCTACACTCCCAAGCACTCTGTGGACTTCAACCAGTGGCAGGACCACAAGCACGAGGACAACGTTTCCTCGGGGGACTCCTCACCGGGACACGCTGACCTCTCCATGGATGAAGTGATGGTGAGTGTGTGCGACTGAGAAACGAGTCCCCAGACCAGCTGAGAATGAAAAGAAAATCCAGAGACCTTCAGGGACTCGGGGATTGTAATTAGTGTTTGAATTGGGTTCAGTTCAGCAATGCTGAAATATTACAAGGAAACGGGATAACGTTTTCACTGAAGCCCCTTTGAAGACGTTGATAAAAGCCTTGGAGCTGAAGCGCTTGTCTCTGAAGTTCATGCGTTGTGTGTCGTGGGTCATTTCTGTTAGATTTGTGCAGCTCAGACTGTGTGAAATGACCCCCCCCCCACACACACGTTACCTATAGATAAACATGACTCCTGTTAACAGCGATTCCTCCTGTGTGATTTTTAATAGTATTGATTAAGTTCACTCTTGTGAGTGTTTTATAATTCTGTGTAAGTACATACTAACCCTTCCGCTGCTCCGCTCTCCCCCTCTCTCTCTCTCTCTCTCTCTCTCAGCTGACCCCAGCAGCAGACAGCAGCTCCCTGTCGGATTTCAGCAGTGAACCCGCCCTCTATTTCTAACCAGCGCAGCCTGAGAGAACCGCGCAGCCTCTCCTTTTGAACCAGCAGAGCCTTGCTGCCTCCCTCTCTCTTCCCCAGCCGGGCCGTTTGAGGGGAGAAGCTGCTTTCCAGAGGCAGCGCGGAGCTCCGTGGAGAGGGAGCTTCTGTTGGGCTGGTTCCTGTGGCTCAGAAAGTGCTGGAGCTGAGATTTATGAATGAAGTGTTACGATGGATCTGAGCCCAGCTCCAGGCAACGACAGTGTGCCGCTATAAAACCCAACTGCCAGATCATCAGTAATGTTAATGAAAGAAATCAAAGTGTGGACTCCTCGGACAGGCAGGCTGTCCGGAGAGCTCTGGGTGTGTTAACTGGGTCCACAGCAGCTCTTGTCGTTCTCCAAGCTGTTCTGTAGGGTGGCGTTGCTATCCCAAGCCAGACAGGATGGGAATGGCTGTGTTCGCTCGCTCTGGGCTCGTTCCACTTCACCTGAAGCCTGCACCTTTTCATTGTGTCATCGAGTGTGAAGGAAGCTCCTCCTCGTTCGCTCCTCACCTGTCTGCTTCACCTCTCTGGGTTTTCTGTCCTGTGTAATTGATCAGTGAAGTGCCAGTCTGAAAACCCCAAATTATTCACGTCTCTGCAGAATGTTCCAGTTGTATGTCTTTGTCAGATCTTTTGTGTTTGTTTTGTGTTGTTGCTGCTCCCTCCTCATTCTTGACATGCTCACTGTTATTAGTTTGTTGTCTCGGTCCTTCCTGGCGAGGGCTCTGTTCTCAGTGCTGCACTTTGTTCTCTCATGTGGTTCAGAAGCCGTTCCCTTGTCTGTTAAAGCCACGGGAATGAAGGAGACGAGAGGAGCTGGAAACGGATCGAGACAGGGCGCACTCGCTCACTCGCTCGCTCCTTGTTTGTTTGTTATTTGCACTCTTCATTTTGCACTTGATGTGGGGAGACAGACGGCTGGGCAGTGCCTGCTGTTCATTAATATATATATAGATAGATCGATCTAGAATCTTATCAGGATGAAATAATACACAAGTCACATTGGGCTCGTTCCGGTAACATTGCTGCATCCTGCCCTTCTGTCCCTCGTACGAGGAGACTCCTGCAGATAAACGCGGCCCGTGTCAGGGCACCAGCACTCCCAGGACCCTGAGTGAGCCGCAGGGCCGCGCCGGGCTGCGATTTGGTTCATTTCAATCCAGTATTGAGGTCTTAATCTGTACAGGTTGTGATGCACTGATACTAATAAGACTACTGTAGACTTTCCATAGCACTGAGCAGACACTGCAATATTCTCCACAGACTTTTTACAATGTTTTTTATGCATTAATAGATCTGTCTGGTACTTGAATCTGCTGGATTGAAGAATTTAATAATCGTATCATTTGTATCTTTAAAAGATTTTTTTTCATAATATTTGTTCAACTGGAAATAATAAAAGTACTTGAAGCAGCAGCTTGCGTGGTTTTGGCGTCAGGCTGGAGGAGTGATTTCTGAGCTTCGTTTAATTTTCACAAATTGCACAACAAGATGCCACACGTATTTCTAACATATATGTTTTATTAAAATAGACTGATTATAAAAAGGAAAAAAACATCACAGGTTTGAAAACACGGCACTCAAAGTAAAGTATAAACCCCCATTATTATTATTATTTGTATTCCTTATTATTATTTTCATTATTATTTTAATATTTGTATTCCTGTGTCTTGTTTTTTGGTCAGGGGTGGAGTCCCAACGTGTGTGTGTGTGTGTGTGTGTGGGGGGTATCATTTAATACAGTGGGTGGTTTTCCTGGGTGTCTCAGTGCTGGGGCAGGAGCCCAGTCCCTGTGCTGGACTGGTCAGCAGTGTGTGTGTGTGTGTGTGTGTGTGTGGGGGGGCTCTGGGCTGGTCAGCAGTGTGTGTGTGGGGGGCTCTGGACTGGTCAGCAGTGTGTGTGTGTGTGTGTGTGTGGGGGGGGACTGGTCAGCAGTGTGTGTGTGTGGGGGGGGGACTGGTCAGCAGTGTGTGGCTGTGTGTGTGGGGGGGGGGCTCTGGACTGGTCAGCAGTGTGTGTGTGTGTGGGGGGCTCTGGACTGGTCAGCAGTGTGTGTGGGGGGGGGGGCTCTGGACTGGTCAGCAGTGTGTGTGTGGGGGGGCTCTGGACTGGTCAGCAGTGTGTGTGTGGGGGGGTGGTCAGGGGCGTGGTCAGCAGTGTGTGTGGGGGTCTGGACTGGACTGGTGTGTGGGGGGGCCTTTGTGTGTGTGTGGCAGCATCTGAGAGCTCTCCAGGATCTGACAAGCAAACACAATGCAATGTCAGTTTGGGGGGGCTCTCACACAAAGCTGGTCAGCAGTAAAAACATGTGGGGGGGCTCTGGACTGGTCAGCAGTGTGTGTGTGGGGGGGCTCTGGGCTGGTCAGCAGTGTGTGTGTGTGTGTGTGTGTGTGTGTATCCTGTCAGTGTCAGGGGTGAGGGGTCCTGGGTCTCTCAGCAGTGTGTGGGTGGGTGTGGGGGGTATTGAATTCCTCAGTGTCAGAGTGTATCCCTGGTATTGAATTCCTCAGTGTCAGAGTGTATCCCTGGTATTGAATTCCTCAACTAATAAAGGGGTACCCTGGTAATGAAGTGTCAGGCTAGTCTCTGGACCTTCAAAGTGGACATCAGTGCTCAGTGTCAGCAATATCCCTGGTATTGAATTCCTCAGTGTGGGGCGCAGTATCCCTGGTATTGAATTCCTCAGTGTCAGGCGGGGCTCCCTGGTATTCTTCCTCAGTGTGGGGGATCCCTGGTATTGAATTCCTCAGTGTGTGTAATATCCCTGGTATTGAATTCCTCAGTGTGGGAGGGGCAGTATCCTGGTATTGAATTCCTCCTCAGGGCTATCCCTCCTCAGGTCAGGCGCAGTATCCCTGGTATTGAATTCCTCAGTGTGGGGCGCAGTATCCCTGGTATTGAATTCCTCAGTGTCAGGCGCAGTATCCCTGGTATTGAATTCCTCAGTGTCAGAGCGCAGTATCCCTGGTATTGAATTCCTCAGTGTCAGAGCGCAGTATCCCTGGTATTGAATTCCTCAGTGTCAGAGCGCAGTATCCCTGGTATTGAATTCCTCAGTGTCAGAGCAAGACAGTATCCCTGGTATTGAATTCCTCAGTGTCAGAGCGCAGTATCCCTGGTATTGAATTCCTCAGTGTCAGAGCGCAGTATCCCTGGTATTGAATTCCTCAGTGTCAGAGCGCAGTATCCTGGTATTGAATTCCTCAGTGTCAGAGCGCAGTATCCCTGGTATTGAATTCCTCAGTGTCAGAGCGCAGTATCCCTGGTATTGAATTCCTCAGTGTCAGAGCGCAGTATCCCTGGTATTGAATTCCTCAGTGTCAGAGCGCAGTATCCCTGGTATTGAATTCCTCAGTGTCAGAGCGCAGTATCCCTGGTATTGAATTCCTCAGTGTCAGAGCGCAGTATCCCTGGTATTGAATTCCTCAGTGTGGGAGCGCAGTATCCCTGGTATTGAATTCCTCAGTGTCAGAGCGCAGTATCCCTGGTATTGAATTCCTCAGTGTCAGAGCGCAGTATCCCTGGTATTGAATTCCTCAGTGTCAGAGCGCAGTATCCCTGGTATTGAATTCCTCAGTGTCAGAGCGCAGTATCCCTGGTATTTAGTTGAATTCCTCAGTGTGGGAGCGCAGATCCCTGGTATTGAATTCCTCAGTGTCAGGCGCAGTATCCCTGGTATTGAATTCCTCAGTGTCAGGCCAAGCACATGCACGCAGTATCCCTGGTTCATTTGTCATGGGGGCTGCCCGTCCCTCATTGAATTCCTCAGTGTCAGAACCAAGCTGCAGTATCCAGCTCTGTATTGAATTCCTCAGTGTCAACTGGAGCGGAGAATGTATCCCAAGTATTGAGAATAGCAAAACCAGCCCTCAGATTAGGTATTGAATTCCTCAGTGTATACAGAGCGCAGTATCCCTGGTATTGAATTCCTCAGTGTCAGAGCAGCAGCAGTATCCCTGGTATTGAATTCCTCAGTGTCAGGCGCTGTATCCCTGGTATTGAATTCCTCAGTGTCAGAGCGCAGTATCCTGATGTTGAATTCCTCAGTGTCAGAGCGCAGTATCCCTGGTAACAATTCCTCAGTGTCAGGCGCGCCCCACATCCCTGGTATTGAATTCCTCAGTGTCAGGCAGTATCCCTGGTATTGAATTCCTCAGTGTCAGACTGGCGCAGTATCCCTGGTATTGAATTCCTCAGTGTCAGGCGCAGTATCCCTGGTATTGAATTCCTCAGTGTGGGGCGCAGTATCCCTGGTATTGAATTCCTCAGTGTCAGGCGCAATCCCTGGTATTGAATTCCTCAGTGTCAGAATATCCCTGGTATTGAATTCCTCAGTGTGGGAGCTTGTATCCCTGGTATTGAATTCCTCAGTGTCAGTAGCTATCTCCTGGTATTGAATTCCTCAGTGAATCTGAGCCCAATTTAGTTGTTGTTAATGCAGATCTGGCCTGGTATTGAATTCCTCAGTGTCAGCTGGGGTATTGAAACAAATAAGCAGTCAGCACTGAGATTGAATTGGGCAGTGAACAGGGCCCTGCAGCAGCATGCAATTCCAAAGGGCAGTGTCAGGCAACTACAGCCCCCTGGTTTTGAGTGACCACATTCATTTGTCATGGGGGCTGCCCGTGCACCTGTGGGCTCAAAGGCTGAATTTTCAGTGTCTGAGGACCTGAAAAGTGATGAAATTAAATGAACCTGCATTCTTCTGTCAAAATGTGGAAAGGATGAATTATTTGATGACCTAAAATGGGGCAACACATGAAAGGGTGCTGTCCAAAAAGATGCCCTGTGGATTAGAATATTTCTCTTGAGTTTCTTTAATTAGTTTCACATGCACCAATGTAATCACATTCATTTGTCATATAGTCTGTGCTGCACTCTATTGGGCAAACATGGACCAGAGCCCTTGAAGTGGAGACTACTGAACCAAGCTGTCACTGCAAATTGACAAGCATGACCAGGCTAAAGACCTACATCCCAAGCAGTGACAACTGAAATGTGTATTATTAATGTGTCTAAGGTCCATGGAACTGTTTTCCCCCTGAATCACTTCAGAGGTCATATACTCCAGAATAACAGAAGGATGTTGTTGTTACTAAAAGAACTAAAGTAACTGTTGATAGAGCCCAAGCTGAACTCTGTGACTGCCTTCCATAATCAAGACCATCCCTTCTGCAAAGACCACACCCCATGGAAGCAGCACCAGGAGCTCCACTGATGAAAAACATAAAAAGCCAAGACTGGAATTTTGCTAAAATGCATATTGACAAGCATTCCATCTGGGAGAAAGTCCTTTCCAGATGAGTCAAAAAATGGACTTTTGGCAAGTCACATCAGCTCTATGTTCACTTTAATAAAAAATCACTGTCCTGTTTCAAACCAGCAGAACACCATACCTACAGTGAAACATGGAGGACACTCGGGATTATGTTTTGGGGCTGCTTTGCTACCTGGCACAGACTGGCCACACACAATCTGTGCAGGGCACAATGAAATCTCAAGACTATCAAGGCATTCTGGAGCCCGTACTGCCCAGTGTCAGAAAGCTCTGTCTCAGTCGCACACCGCCTCCAACAGATAATGACCCAAAACACACTAAAGCACCCAGGAATGGATAAGAACAAAACATCTCAGACTATTCTGAAGGTCCTTCTATGAGTCCTGATCTGAATCCTATCAACATCTATGGAAAGAGCTGAAACTTGCAGTCTGGAGGAGGCACCCATCAAACCTGAGACAGCTGTCAGGATCTGGAAACTCCCTCCTGCAGGATCAGGTTGAGCTCTCAGCACTGAGGAAACACCACGGGAGCAGTCAGCACTGAGAGAGACACGAGGAACAGGGTCTGCCTGCTACACACCAGCATGCAATTACAAAGGGCAACTCTTTAGAGGAGAGCAGGCTTGTACTGCCCAGCAATCAGCTGTTTAATGTTTTTTCCATTGCTGAGTGAATGCTTTCCAGGCTGCTGTTTCACTTCACCAGCAAGCACAGGTTAGCTGGGCACATGTATCTTTTGCAATGCTGTTTTGCTCAGCCCAGTCACTACAGTGCAGACCCGGTTTTGAATGCCTGGAATAGCACAATGATACAGTAAGAGAGCACAGCTAGTCTGAGATTGCACTACCGGGAGAATAACCCAGGACCAGATGAACCTGTACAGAGCAAACAGACCCACACAATACAACTACTGTCACGGAGAACACAAGAGAACCCAACGACAGAAACCGAGGCAGCTGGAAAAACACACAGAAACCAAACCCTTTTGTATGATGCTGTTCAACTTGTCCAGAGTAAACAACCGCACAATCTAGGCAGGATCGCTGTGTTACTGAAGTTCACTCAAGACGCAGGCAGCGCAGCAGCACCTGTACAGAGCAGGGCTAATTCAATTTCACTGCTGGAACAGACGGGCCCCGAGTCAAAGCCAGTGTTATCTCTAATCACAGCGCCGGACCTGAATCACAGGAGGGCTCGCACGTCGGTTTTATTCCATTTGTTTACAGTACTTTTTAATTTGTTTTATTAACATCATTTGATCTGCCGAACTTTTATTTGTTAACCTCAAGACAATACGCACATACCTGGATGTATACAGAAATCCGATTACATGCCAGAGTTACACTCCGATATCTGAGTTAGTGCTGTACTAAGTTTTCTTAGCTGCTCAAAGCTGACAGCATCCCTAAAACGAGCAGTAACCCGGCTAGTCTATATTGAGCAGTAACCAGGCTAGTCTATATTGAGCAGTAACCCGGCTAGTCTATATTGAGCAGTAACCCGGCTAGTCTATATTGAGTAGTAGTGTGGCGGCAGATTAAACGAACCCCCTTCTTCTCTTCTCCTCCGCATTCCCGTTACCTACACTTGACCAGCTCGTTGTTGTATGTCTGCAGCGCCGCTCCTTGCTGTGTCATTCTGCCTGGCTCTGGGCGGAGTTGCTTCGCCTGCGGCTGCAGAGATACACGGTTCGTCTCCACCGGTTTCTGAAGAACCGAGAACTGAGGCACTTTGTTCGCCGCACCGGTTCCGTTTACTCGAGTCTGGACTTGATGAACCCGCCAGCTGTCTCCGTGGAGCCGTCAGTCTCTAACTCGCCCAGCCGCCTCGGTAAACAGACGGCACAGTGTGTTGCCCGGTCGCGTTTATTGTATGATTGTCTCTCACACTATCTTTGCCCGGCCTCCCGTTTGCTATCCCACAGCTCTGCGTAATTATTACTTATCCTACCGCGCCTCTTCCTCTGTTCCCAGGGTAACCGCTTCGCAACCTAAACCGTCAACACTTCCGCCACACTTTGTGGGCCCTGTTCTGGTGCGTCATCAAAACGCGCCGAAGGCTTAAAGAAAGCCGCGACTTGTTAATTTCTGCAATATTATCAACGACTACCTACTTGTAATACCAAATACATAAAATCCAATTCGATTTATACGGGCTTTTTAATTAAATTGCGTGCAAGTAACCAAATAATAACTATATTGCGGTGGTGTTTTTTATATATTAAATGGACCGTTGTTATGTTGCCGTTTACAATTGTGACATTTAGTTTATTACAGCGACAAGAATTATTCTTCTAATTTTTTTTTTTTTAACACTTTAGTACTACACTGTTCCCCCGGATTTTAAGTCCTCGCAGCCTCATGGCCTCGCTTCTGCAGCAGGCGAGCGGCGCTGAGCTGTCAGCTGCTTGGAGCACACTGAGCTCCGGTCTGGTACCCGCCTCAGCCCTCGGACTGGTGAGTACAGCACCGCCGGTGAACAGCACTGCGCCTTCATCGTGCACGGTATAGCAGTGCTAAAGTCATTAAACACTGCTGTTCATTCCAAACACATCTATACACAAATACTATTATAAATGCGGCCATTCATTCGCCTTACAGCGTTTAAAACGAAAACTTGAACTCTCGTAGTCAAATTATTTATAATTCCGCCAAGGGTGGAGCATTTTAAGTGCGTCTGTATTGCAGAAGCCATGACATGTACCATGCTATATACCTAAAACTTTGTAACAGGGTTATATTGTACTGTAACACTGTGGCTGATCAAGCTTGCATTAAAACCTGGAATGGATCAAACCGCTATGCAGTGGGACTCTCGTTTCTATCCCTGGATTGCAAACTGTTGTTGTACACTAACTGCATTCCCTCCGCACCCCTCCCCCCCTCCCCAGGTGAGCCCTGGCTCAGACTCCAGTGCAGCGGCGGGCCCCTCCTCTCCCGAGGCCCTGCGCCAGGCTGTGGAGGTGCTGTGTGGCTGGGGGCTGGAGTGCTGCGTGGAGGAGTGGTATCTGGAGGTGCTGCAGACAGACCTGCAGCGCAGCGTGGTCCCCGAGTTCTGGAGCGGTCTAGAGCAGCCGGAGAACGGGCTGAACGAGAGGCAGCGTGCGGGGCTCCTGCTCGCCGCCTTCCGGACCCTGAGGGGCCGGCTGGAGCCTTACCTGCGCGGCCTGGCCCTGCTGGGGGGCTGGGAGGAGGCAGGGACCCTGCCGGGGCTGGGGGCCGAGGCGCTCAGGGAGAAGGTGTTCACCCTCCTCAGGGCCATCCTGCTGTTCTCCCCGGGGCCCGCGCTCGGGGACAGCGTGCAGGAGTTCTACGCGCGCACGTTCCGCGTGCACATGAAGCTGCGGCGGGAGAGGGAGAGAGACCGGGGGGGCAGAGAGCAGGACAGCCTCATGGAGGAGACGCTAGGCAGCAGCAGCATCGCCACTGAAGAGGTCAGCGAGGAGGAGGAGGAGGAGGAGGAGGAGGGAGGCTCGGCAGGGCAGTGTCCGGGCTGCAGGGTCGACAGGGGGCAGTGCTGGTGTCTGGAGGCCATGGAGCAACTGGAGCATCTCAGGCAGATACTGTAAGTGAAACAGAGTGACTGTGTGAAGCAGTGAAGGTACAGTGACTGTGTGAAGCAGTGAAGGTACAGTGACTGTGTGAAGCAGTGAAGGTACAGTGACTGTGTGAAGCAGTGAAGGTACAGTGACTGTGTGAAGCAGTGAAGGTACAGTGACTGTGTGAAGCAGTGAAGGTACAGTGACTGTGTGAAGCAGTGAAGGTACAGTGACTGTGAAGCAGTGCTGTGTTGTCATAGCAGATACAGATGCCTCTCTGTTCTCGCAGCACCAGCCTGCATCTCCTGGAGAGGGTGAGCTCCGACGCCGTCACCACCATCCTGCACAAACTGATTGAGCAGCGCATGGAGGCGCGCTGCCGGGGGGAGTACGAGCGCTCCTTCCTCAACGACTTCCAGGAGGTAAGACTGACGCCCTGAAGCCCAGGTAGCAGCAGGCAGCTTTGCTGTATCTCTCCCCTCTCTGTGTCTCTCTCTCTCTCCCAGTGGCTGGAGAAGGTGAATGGCTGGCTGAGCAAGGTGTTCCTGAGCCAGACGCAGTCCCTCGAGGGCGATGCCACCCTGAAGCGCTGGCGCTGCCACATGCACAGCTTCTTCTACCTCATCTACGTGAGCATGCGCATCGAGGAGCTCTTCAGCATCATCCGTGGTGAGGGCTGTCTCCAGAGACACACACCTTCATTCACACTCCAGTGCTTCATACATAGACACGTGTTGCTTTTCCCCTTGCAGATTTTCCTGATTCCAAACCTGCTATTGAGGATCTGAAGTACTGCCTGGAACGGACCGGTCAGAGACAGCAGCTGCTGACATCACTGAAAGCTGCCATGGAGACCCGCCTCCTCCACCCAGGTGACTGATGGCATTGCGTTGACTCGTTTCTCTCCTGTCAGCAGTTATCTGGGATGACGAGAAGCCCTGTGCTGCTTCTTATCCAGTGAGCTCCGGATCTTTCTTTGTGTTTCATTTCAGGAGTGCACACCTCTGACATCATCACTCTGTACATCTCAGCCATCATGGCTCTGCGGGAGCTGGACCCCTCCATGGTCATCCTGCAAGTGGCCTGTGAGCCCATCCGCAAGTACCTGAGGTACAGTACACACACAGGGCACAGCACAGTACACACACAGCGCACACACAGGGCGCAGCACAGGGCACAGCACAGTAAACACACACAGGGCACAGCACACACATGTCTCACAGGGTACAGCACAGTGGCCATCCTGTCTCCATGGCCATCCTGTAAGTGAAACACACAGCACAGCTCTGTGCAACATACACCGCCCACACCATCGTAAGAGACAGCCCTGAGTTGCAGGGAGCTGCTGTGTTGGAAGGGGACTGAGCTGTAGCTTAACGGCTCTGTTTGCTCCCGGTGTGCCAGGACGCGGGAGGACACGGTGCGGCAGATAGTGGCCGGCCTCACGGGGGACACAGAGGGCTCCAGCGAGCTGGCCAATGAGCTGTCGAAGGCTGACCCCGTGACCCTGGAGCACGGGCAGGACAGTGACGAGGAGACGGCTGACCCTGAGGAGTGGCTTCCTGACCCCATCGACGCAGAGGCAGGTCTGTAACCGCTCCGAGATTCCTGTGCACTTTGCACACATCACAGCACTGTTTCTCCTTTCATTGTTTTGTGTTCCTCCCCAGACAAGTGTGGCTCGAAGCGTCGCTCGTCTGACATCATCAGCCTGCTGGTCAGTATCTACGGCAGTAAGGAACTTTTCATCAGCGAGTACCGGAGCGTGCTGGCTGACCGACTCATACACCAGCTCAGCTACAACACGGCCAGGTCAGCACACACGCAGCCCAAGCAGCTGCTGCAGTGGGTGTGCTGCTGTGTGCGTTTAAAAAGTGACTTGCACATGAGTGATCTGAGAACACTGAGACACAGACACTTTAAATACTACAATAATGCATTGTCTTTGTGTGTGTGTGTCTGTGTGCGTGTGCGTGTGTGTGTGGGCAGGTATTACTGTCAATGTGCAGACAAAATTTGAGAAAACGTCCCCACTTTGTAAAACACCTTTTTAAGAACTAAGTATGCCTTCAAAGAAAGTGCCAAAGTATTTAGTTTGTTGTCATCTTTCACCCTGTGTGGAGTTTTGTCTGAGTGGAGTTAGAAATAGTAAATAAAAATATAGTGAGAGTCAATGAGAAGTCCCCACAGATACAGGAATGCACACATGCGTGTGCTGGTGGAGCAGTTAGTAACCCTGGTGTGTTTCTGCGTGTTTGCACTGACAGGGAGATTCGCAATGTTGAGCTGTTGAAGCTGCGCTTCGGGGAGTCCCACCTGCACTTTTGTGAGGTCATGCTGAAGGTAGGGGGACTCAGCAGGGGGGTCATGCTGAAGGTAGGGGGGCTCAGCGGGGGGGTCATGCTGAAGGTAGGGGGGGCTCAGCAGGGGGGTCATGCTGAAGGTAGGGGGTTCAGCAGGGGGTCATGCTGAAGGTAGGGGGGGCTCAGCGGGGGGTCATGCTGAAGGTAGGGGGTTCAGCAGGGGGCCGCAGGGGGGCTCAGTGGGGGGGCTCATGCTGAAGGTGGGGGGGCTCAGCAGGGGTCATGCTGAAGGTGGGGGGCTCAGCGGGGGTCATGCTGAAGGTAGGGGGCTCAGCGGGGGTCATGCTGAAGGTAGAGGTTCAGGGGGGGGTCATGCTGAAGGTTGGGGGCTCATGCTGAAGGTAGGGGGGCTCAGCGGGGGGTCATGCTGAAGGTAGGGGGCTCAGCGGGGGGTCATGCTGAAGGTAGAGGTTCAGGGGCTCAGCGGGGGCATGCTGAAGGTAGGGGGGCGGGGGTCATGCTGAAGGTGGGGGCTCAGCAGGGGGTCATGCTGAAGGTAGGGGGGCTCAGCGGGGGGGTCATGCTGAAGGTAGGTGGGCTCAGCGGGGGGTCATGCTGAAGGTAGAGGTTCAGCGGGGGGGTCATGCTGAAGGTTGGGGGGCTCAGCGGGGGTTCATGCTGAAGGTAGGGGGGCTCAGCAGGGGGGTCATGCTGAAGGTAGGGGGGCTCAGCGGGGGGGTCATGCTGAAGGTAGGGGGGCTCAGCGGGGGGTCATGCTGAAGGTAGGGGGGCTCAGCAGGGGGGTCATGCTGAAGGTAGGGGCTCAGCAGGGGGGGATCAGCCCTTCCTTTAGGGGTCAGGTTTAAACCTCTTTCTCTTCCCTCTCCAGGACGTGGCGGACTCGCGGCGCATCAACAGCAACGTGGCAGACGAGGAGATGAAGCTGCCGGAGGAGCAGCGCTCGCCCCTCCCCCTGAGCGCCCTGATCATGTCCAGCGAGTTCTGGCCCCCCCTCAAGGAGGAGAAGCTGGAGCTGCCGGCGCCCATCAAGGAGGTCATGGAGAGCTTCACCAAGAGATACGAGAAGCTCAAGGTAACGAGCATTTCTTCACACAGGTCTGTGGGGACCGTGGCGCACTGGAGACACTAGGGGGCTAAGATCTGTACACAAAAATACACAGAGTAAAATAAACTGAATGCTGGTACAGAGCAAGAATGAACCCAGGCTTGCTTGAAGGACTCGCCGTGCCTGCAGTGTTGTTTGTTACTGGAACCGTCGGCAGTTTCATTTTCTTCACACACCAGTCAAGTACTGTGTTGCAGGAGCTGCTTTGCACAAGGTCCCCTGTGTATGGCAGTGGTGGTGCCGGTGGTTCTGACGGAGCCCTGTCTGTGTCATTGTCTTCCCAGGCTATGCGCACTCTGAGCTGGAAGCCCCACCTGGGCTCAGTCACTCTGGACCTGGAGCTGGGAGACCGCACGCTATCCAACCTGTCTGTCTCTCCCGTCCACGCAGCCATCATCATGCACTTCCAGGACAGGAGTGAGTTGCAGCCGGCCCGCTGGGGGCTATTGCTATTGGGAGATTGTCTGTGTGTGTGGTATGGTGTGGTGTGGGTGGTGTGTGTGTCTGTGGTATGGTGTGGTATGGGTGGTGTGTGTGTGTGTGTGTGTGTGGTATGGTGTGGTATGAGTGGTGTGTGTGCGTGCGTGTGGTATGGTGTGGTGTGGTGTATGGTCTCACCGGGCTCCTCTCTCTGCTGTGCCCCAGGCTCCTGGACCCTGGAGGAGTTGGGTGAAGCTCTGTGTGTGTGAGTGTGTGTCTGTGTGTGTGGTATGGTGTGTGTGTTTGTGGTATGGTGTGGTATGGGTGGTGTGGTGTATGGTCTCACCGGGCTCCTCTCTCTGCCCTGCCCCAGGCTCCTGGACCCTGGAGGAGCTGGGTGAAGCTCTGTGTGTGTCAGTGTGTGTCTGTGTGTGTGGTATGGTGTGTGTGTTTGTGGTATGGGTGGTGTGGTGTATGGTCTCACCGGGCTCCTCTCTCTGCCCTGCCCCAGGCTCCTGGACCCTGGAGGAGCTGGGTGAAGCTCTGGAGATGCCCACCTCAGTGCTGCGCAGGAGGATGACTCTGTGGCAGCAGCAGGGCGTGCTGAGGGAGGAGCCGGCGGGCACCTTCGTGGTCGTGGAGAAGGCGCAGTGCGAGCGTCCCGAGAAGAACGTGGTGCTGCTGGAGAGCGACGAGGAGGGCGAGTCCAACATGGCCACGCAGTCCGAGCAGAAGGAGGAGAAACTGCAGGTACAGCACAGCTTTACACAGCACTGACACTGCAGGTACAGCACAGCTTTACACAACACTGACACTGCAGGTACAGCACAGCTTTACACAGCACTGACACTGCAGGTACAGCACAGCTTTACACAGCACTGACACTGCAGGTACAGCACAGCTTTACACAGCACTGACACTGCAGGTACAGCACAGCTTTACACAGCGCTGACACTGCAGGTACAGCACAGCTTTACACAGCACTGACACTGTATTGCCCTGCCCTGTACTCCCCTGCCCTGCGCTGCACTGTGTGTTGTGTTGTTGCAGATGTTCTGGGCTTACATCCAGGCCATGCTGACGAACCTGGACTCCATGAGCCTGGAGCGGATTCACAACATGCTCAAGATGTTTGTCACCATGGGCCCCGTCGTCACGGAGATGGACATCCAGGAGCTGCAGGCCTTCCTCCAGACGAAGGTTCGAGACCAGCAGCTCATCTCCTCGGGGGGCGTCTACCGGCTCCCCAAGTCCCCAAACTGAGCCCCCTGGAGCCCAGCTCCCCAGCCCTGCCCACCGGGGGTCCCGGGCCCCGTCAGGTCACTGCACTGGCACTCATTAAAAGGCACAGCCTATGGCTCCAGACTACATTGGTATGTTTAGAATTGGGTTACAATAGTTTGAGCCCTTCCAGGTTTTACTAAGACACACCTGCGCTCGGACACAGCATGCAGTGAAGACGCATGTGCAGCAAAACACTGAAAATATACACTGAACCCGTCATGAGCTGGGATGAGCTGGGATCTGCGTGTTCACGGAAGGGGTCCGAGCCCGTTTAATACAAGCAGCTGTCGAGAGGAACCAGACGCCACCACAGACTTTACCTTTTTATAGAAAGCAGTGATCCTCTTGCTGTGTGTGCTGAAGGGTGGTGCTGTGATTCACAATAAAAATGAATGATATTTGACAGTTCAGCTGCACCACTTGTTTGTATTTTGAGTGAGTACATGGAAGCATGAAACAGATGGGAGGGTGAGACCAAGGGCACACTGAGGGCCAACTCCACAAGCCTCTTTCAGTGACCCAGAGAAGCACGCTTTAAAACACTGTCTCTACCACAAGAGCTTCTGTCCAAATCAAATGTAATTCTCTCCTGGGTCAGTCAGACACCCCTCCTGTCTCTGTGGCTCCCCCTCCTCCCAGCACCGCCCTCCTCCAGGGTCAGTCAGACACCCCTCCTGTCTCGGTCTGTTTCTCTCTCCTGGGTCAGTCAGACACCCCTCCTGTCTCTGTGGCTCCCCCTGTCCCCTCCTCTCCTCTCCTCTCCTCTCCAGCACCGCTATCATTCTGTTTCTCTCTCCTGGGTCAGTCAGACACCCCTCCTGTCTCTGTGGCTCCCCCCTCCCTCCTCTCATCTCCAGCACCGCTGTCTCTCGGTCTGTCCTGTCTCTCTCCCCCTCCCCCCTCCTCCCCTCCTCTCCTGACACCCCTCCTGTTTCTCTCTCCTGGGTCAGTCAGACACCCCTCCTGTCTGTGGCCCCCCCCTCCCCTCCCTCCTCCTCTCTCAGCACCGCTATCGGTCTGTTTCTCTCTCCTGGGTCAGTCAGACACCCCTCCTGTCTCTGTGGCTCCCCCTGTCCCCTCCTCTCATCTCCAGCACCGCTATCGGTCTGTTTCTCTCTCCTGGGTCAGTCAGACACCCCTCCTGTCTCTGTGGCTCCCCCTGTCCCCTCCCCTCCTCTCCAGCACCGCTATCGGTCTGTTTCTCTCTCCTGGGTCAGTCAGACACCCCTCCTGTCTCTGTGGCTCCCCTGTCCCTCCCTCCTCTCCAGCACCGCTATCGGTCTGTTTCTCTCTCCTGGGTCAGTCAGACACCCCTCCTGTCTCTGTGGCTCCCCCTGTCCCCTCCCCTCCTCTCCAGCACCGCTATCGGTCTGTTTCTCTCTCCTGGGTCAGTCAGACACCCCTCCTGTCTCTGTGGCTCCCCCTGTCCCCTCCCCTCCTCTCCAGCACCGCTATCGGTCTGTTTCTCTCTCCTGGGTCAGTCAGACGCCCCTCCTGTCTCTGTGGCTCCCCTGTCCCCCCCTCCTCTCCAGCACCGCTATCGGTCTGTTTCTCTCTCCTGGGTCAGTCAGACACCCCTCCTGTCTCTGTGGCTCCCCCTGTCCCCTCCTCTCCTCTCCAGCACCGCTATCGGTCTGTTTCTCTCTTTCTCTCCTCTTCCTCCTCTCACAGAATCCATTACAAACTTCATGAACAGTTCAGTGAGTCGCGACGCCTGGGCTGCAGGCTTCTGTTTCAAGTCCTGGAGAGTGTGTGTGTGCGTGTGCGTGTCTCTGTGTGTGTCTGAGGCAGGATGGAACTAAGAATGCCACTGATTAGCACTTCACCATTCCAGGTTCCACTCCAAACTTAACGAAACACAACAGAGCTTGGTACCTGTGCAAGATATAATCCAGTCTCAGTGTGCTGCTGCACACCAAGGTGGAGCTAATTCCATAGCAACACTAATGAAACAGCACTAACTGTGAAGTAGACGGGAGTCCAATCCTGCAGCACGCTCCTGTCACCACAGCTGGCTACAGGCAGGGCTCCCAGAGATAAAACTCAGACCCGGCTTGATATCCACCTGGCAGAAACCAGGATTCACTTCTCCAGCTCTAGAAACAATGGATCTCTGCTGTAGAGTCAGATCATTCGAGCAGTACATGCAATACCAGTGCACTGCAGGAAACAGACAAAGCCTTCATTTGAATAAGCAGCAGCGAGCGGTCCTGCACACAGAGGGAAGGTGTTACTGGCAGCCTGTGCTTTGATGTGACTGTGCAGCACAGCCAGGATGTGGTTTTCACTTGCAAACAACACCGCCTCAAATGAAACACGTTTCCAGAAAACGAGACAGAAATCTCATCTAGAACTGCTGGTGTTGGATTTGCATGGAGACACCCAACCCCCTGGCCTCCCACCCAACACAACCGGAGCAGCGCCAAGCAAACCAGCAGCTGCAAGAACGCGAGGCAATGACGACACGCACGATGCAGAGATACAGAAAATACATTTATTGGCTTTTAGTTATCCCTCCCTCGTTACCTCTGTCCATATAATAACCCTATTTGTTTCTATTAAATATATAGATATATATCTGCTGTGTGTGTCTGTACTGTCCCGGGCTGGGCGGCTACATGATGGCGCAGGAAGACAGCGGGTTGGCGAGCTGGCAGGTGCATGCGGACTGGCAGTACTGGCGCACGGTCTGGTAGCAGCTGCGGTCCGAGTCGCCCCCCCACTGCACCGGGTTGGAGGGCCCCAGCCCCGCCTCGGCTGGCAGCCGGTTCAGGATGCTGGTGTTGACGGCGAGCGCAGCCAGCCCGTAGTCAGTGAAGAGCACGGTCTCGCGCCGGCAGGTCGGGCAGGAGATGAACTTGTACTTGGGGCAGGACTCGTAGAGGATCTGCAGGCACTCCTCGCACACCGAGTGCAGGCAGGACAGGATGCGCGGCCGCTTGCCCGTCAGGTTGTAGGTGTGCCCGCAGGTGGGGCACTCCAGCGGCTCGCAGGGCGTGCCCGAGGCGGAGCGCAGCACGTACTGGTTCACGATCACGTCGTCCGCCGCCTTGCAGTGGAACTGGTTGTGGAAGCAGAGCTCGGCAGCGCTGGGCTTGCGCTGGCTGAGATACCCGACTCTCTCCCTCCGGGAGGGGGCTGGCGGAGTCCCCCCCGCGCCCGCACCCCCTCCGTCGAGCGCCAGCTCTCCGCACCCCTGGTTCACGATCACCTCGGACTCAGACGGCCAGGCGGCCCGGGGGGGCTCGCGCCGCAGGGGGGGGAACTTCTCAGTCTGGATGATCTTCACCGTGTCCATGGGGATAGACACAGGCTGGAGCCTCAGGCAGGACATGCGCTTGTCTGGTCAGTGTGTCCGCAGAGCGAAGGTCAGCCGTCCGACTGGGAGCTCGGTTCAGACGCAGCGTCCATCGTTACCCTGACCAGCGCGCTGTCCCCCCCAGTACTGACACACAGCTCTGTACTTCCACCAAGCCGAGGGGTTAATTCCGATCCCAGGGAAACAGCCTCCTTAGTCTGTGCTTCTCAAGTGCTCAGCAAACACCTGCTAGTTGTAATTCCAGTTAGCCCAGTAGGGGGGCAGTATATCCAGTTATAGTCCTTATGTTTGCACCAATACAGTTTGGATACAGAATTCTTTCTAGAACAAAAAAACCTGCAGCAGTCTGTGTATGCGTGGCCTCCAGGCTTTTCAAAGCTCCCTGGAGTCAGTCAGTGAGTCAGTAAGACGTTTTACTTTGTCTCGAAGCCTGCAGTACTTAAAGCACATAATAAAAGCGCAGTACCCCTGTCTCTCCAGAGGGCAGCAGGCTTGTCTCCAGGGAACCTGAAGGAAGTCTTGCTGGTTTGTTGGTTTATTCACTGAGTTGAGTGAATACAGTCTAGAACAGATCAGTCAGTCATTTAGCTGTTAATTCCAGTGCAAGGTTACAGATGGAGATTCAGTAGCAAACGACCTGTAACTCCTAATTAAACACTTACTGTAACCTTTCAGCTCAGTGTGCTCCTAAATACTGCATACAAACACACACACACACACACATACATTTATATACCGGTATATATATATATATATCTTACTTGAGTGAATTTTACAGTGTTGCTTCCTGGAACAGTTCTTTAACTTAAAAGATTTTTTTTAAGTTTTGCAGAAGCCCAACTCCCCCTCCCAGCTCCCCCTGTCCTCTCAGCCCCTGACTGGCCAGACCCTGCCTGACTGCAGTTCAGACCCTGAGCAGGGATGGGACTCTGGATATTCCTGTTCTGGGAGTGTGTGAATTCGGGAATGATAAGAATCACCCTTCAAGGAAGTCTGCCTCTCCCTCCGGTGCCTGGGTGGGGCAGTCTCGTGGTATCCCAGTGTTTTTCAGGAGTGATGAAACAGTGTGTACTTCGAACTGTAATGAAGTCTGAAGAGCCACTCTGAGTGCTGCAGGAAAGCGGTGCTTGGAGGTGTTGTAGATTTCTAGTGTGGTCACTAGAGGGCGATGGAGAAGAGAACAGATCGGCAGGGTATTCAGCGTGTGTTCCCTTGTCTGGGTTTCGTACACTTTATAAAGTCCTGGGTAGCGTCCTCCCCCTCACTGTCCCCCTGAGCCATAGAGATCCCCAACGCTGCCCCCTCCTGGTGTGGAGGTCTGCCCGGCCTGTGAGGTCTCGTGGGCCTCCTGCGGCTCTCCTACGACCCCAGCCCTGGGAAGGTGCTGCCCCTGGTGGAGTGGAGGTGTGTTAGCCTGGGAATATCAGACCGGGTCCTCTGTTGTTAAAGCTCCTGCAATAAAAACACAGACAAGATCAGAATCGTTATCGGTTGTAATAAATCAACCCATAAATATCCTACTTACAATATTTTACACATTTTGTTTTGCATGAATAGAAGTCAACAGTATTTCATACTTATCCCTAACACTTAGATTCATGAACAAGGAGCAGCTGTCGAGACAGTGCAGTGACACACCTGTGTGAGGAGCAGCTGTAGAGACAGTGCAGTGACACACCTGTGTGAGGAGCAGCTGTCGAGACAGTGCAGTGACACACCTGTGTGAGGAGCAGCTGTAGAGACAGTGCAGTGACACACCTGTGTGAGGAGCAGCTGTAGAGACAGTGCAGTGACACACCTGTGTGAGGAGCAGCTGTAGAGACAGTGCAGTGACACACCTGTGTGAGGAGCAGCTGTAGAGACAGTGCAGTGACACACCTGTGTGAGGAGCAGCTGTCGAGACAGTGCAGTGACACACCTGTGTGAGGAGCAGCTATAGAGACAGAGGCCACCTCACCTCTGCCCCTGTTCACAATGGATGTCTAAACAAATAAAGCGATTCTCTGTCGTCTCCTGCAGTTCAAATGAACCAAACATTCACTGATTCACTGCACCCGGGGCGTCAGAAACAACTAAAGGCTTAAACACATGTGCTGCTCCGTCAACAAAACAGTAGCAGCTGCTGTTGAAACTGGCTGCAGTTGGGTTTTGACTCCAATCTGGATCATTCCTGCTGATTTGGTCTCCCAGGCTTGATAAAGCACATCCTAACTGATAAATACCTCTTTGCTTCAGTGTGGCCTCGTTCTGTGTGATCTATGAGCCCCCAGTCAGTGTTTAGAGAAGTGGCTGCTGATAGAGGAGAGACGTGCAGAGCTGTGTCACTGAAGCGCGGAGGCAGTGATAGGAAATTGGCAATCTCGAAGTGAAGCTTCCCCTTTCTGCAAAGTTTCCCAGGCTGTGAGCTCGAGAGGTGGGTCGAGGGGGCATGTGGAGGTCAGAGAGACCCCCGTGAAGGAGGACAGAGGAGTCCGAGCCCCCCCACACCTCACACAGGTGCACCCCTGAGCTGAGGAAGGTGCCTCAGACCCCCGGATCACAAAGAGAAGTAAATCTGCAATCCTCCCGGAATGGATTTCCTGAGCTGAGGAAGGTGCCTCAGACCCCCGGATCACAAAGACAGACGAGAAGTAAATCTGCAATCCTCCCGGAATGGATTTCCTGAGCTGAGGAAGGTGCCTCAGACCCCCGGATCACAAAGACAGACGAGAAGTAAATCTGCAGTCCTCCCGGAATGGATTTCCTGTCTGTGAGGACTCTCCCCTCTCTTTCTCCCTTTGGTTTTATATCTGTGTGGATGTGTTTCTCAGTCCTGGTCACTCCTTTCTCCCTCCTGTACTGTTCTGATGGATGCCTCTCTTTCTGTGCTGTTAATGTTCCTCTCAGTTCTTCAGTCTCTCTCTCAGTCGGACCATCTTTGCTCTGCCGTTATTTTCAGGTCTCAGTCTCTTCTCTCTCTCTCTGTGTGTCTCTCTGTCTGTCTGTGTGCCTGGCTCTCGCTGTGCTGATGCTGTATACACTGTGCTCTCTCTCTCTCTCTCTCTCTCTCTCTCTCTTTGCAGTCCCCTCTGCAGTGTTGCAGCAGACTGGATCACGTTTTCTACCACCAGCGAAAAAAAACTCCAGCCAACCAGGGCCCTGCTCCCCCCCCCCTCTCAGCCCCCGCAGAGTGGGACGGTCCTCTTTAACCCTGCGTGTTCCTCCTGCTCTTCCAGCTCTGTCACAATCCACCCAATCCAAACATTCCTCTCTTTTCTCCATGCTGCTGCTTCACTGCGGGATGCCCAGACTCTCACAGTGCTCTATAAAGGTCTTGTGGTGGATGAGATGCAGCACACAAGCCCTCGTTTATACACAGTGCAATCGTGTGATACGTGCTGTACAACTCTTAGATATGATTGCATGTCATTCCTGTTTTTATGCAGGACATACAGCCTACAGTCATGGTAGTTAATGCACCAGCTTGCTTCAGATCCGGCTGCTGAGTGCTGTGGTCTCGACCCGGTTCTGAGTGGACAGGCTCGCTGCGGTCCACAGGCCTACAGAGTCCCACTGCTCTCTCTGCAGCTCAATCTGCACCAACGTCAACCAGCTACACGGAAAGTTTCGAAACCGAGTTACAATCAACCACACTGTCCACACATCCGCCCCCTGATCACGAGCGCTGGGCAAGAAGCACACCAAAAACAAGCAGTTAGGAGCGGGGTGCGTACGACTGCACGTTCACCTCGCTGAAAACTACAGCCCTGCTCCCTGAACCATGCACCAGCGTGTGGAAGTACAGCCCTGCTCTCTGAACCATGCACCAGGGTGTGGAAGTACAGCCCTGCTCCCTGAACCATGCACCAGCGTGTGGAAGTACAGCCTGCTCTCTGAACCATGCACCAGTGTGTGGAAGTACAGCCCTGCTCCCTGAACCATGCACCAGGGTGTGGAAGTACAGCCCTGCTCCCTGAACCATGCACCAGCGTGTGGAAGTACAGCCTGCTCTCTGAACCATGCACCAGCGTGTGGAAGTACAGCCCTGCTCCCTGAACCATGCACCAGGGTGTGGAAGTACAGCCCTGCTCCCTGAACCATGCACCAGGGTGTGGAAGTACAGCCCTGCTCTCTGAACCATGCACCAGGGTGTGGAAGTACAGCCCTGCTCTCTGAACCATGCACCAGGGTATGGAAGTACAGCCCTGCTCTCTGAACCATGCACCAGGGTATGGAAGTACAGCCCTGCTCTCTGAACCATGCACCAGCGTGTGGAAGTACAGCCCTGCTCTCTGAACCATGCACCAGCGTGTGGAAGTACAGCCCTGCTCTCTGAACCATGCACCAGCGTGTGGAAGTACAGCCCTGCTCCCTGGACCATGCACCAGCGTGTGGAAGTACAGCCCTGCTCCCTGAACCATGCACCAGTGGGAGTGGAAGTACAGCCTGCTCCCTGAACCATGCACCAGCGTGTGGAAGTACAGCCTGCTCTCTGAACCATGCACCAGTGGGAGTGGAAGTACAGCCTGCTCCCTGAACCATGCACCAGCGTGTGGAAGTACAGCCCTGCTCCCTGGACCATGCACCAGCGTGTGGAAGTACAGCCTGCTCTCTGAACCATGCACCAGTGGGAGTGGAAGTACAGCCTGCTCCCTGAACCATGCACCAGCGTGTGGAAGTACAGCCCTGCTCCCTGGACCATGCACCAGCGTGTGGAAGTACAGCCCTGCTCCCTGAACCATGCACAATGGTGTGGAAGTACAGCCCTGCTCCCTGGACCATGCACCAGCGTGTGGAAGTACAGCCCTGCTCTCTGAACCATGCACCAGCGTGTGGAAGTACAGCCTGCTCCCTGAACCATGCACCAGTGGGAGTGGACCCGCCCTGTACAGAACTCCACTGACTCTTTTAGTGCACTAACTTTCAGACAAATAAGATGATTTTTGCAGCGAGTTCCTGTTTGCTGAACTCTGCACTGTGTTCTTGTGATCGAGGCTCCCTCGACACGCTTCACAGTCAGCACACTGTACCCTCCCCATCTCTCCCTGTGTTTCTCTAGGTGGAGTGATGAGTGATGGAGGGAGAGAGAGACACTCGTCTAGAATGTGGGGAGGAGGAGGAGGAGGATCGGCCCTCGGCTCTGCAGACAATCAGAAACAAAGACGAGAAGAGAAGCAGCAGCAGCAGCAGCAGCCCCCTTAATAAACACCGTCTCTCAGCCATCGTCATCCAGACCCACAGCAACACAACACCCTGACTCTCCTACAATACAACACACACAGCAACACAACACACTTACTCTCCTACAATACAATACACACAGCAACACAACACACTGACTCTCCTACAATACAATACACACAGCAACACAACACACTGACTCTCCTACAATACAACACACACAGCAACACAACACACTGACTCTCCTACAATACAACACACACAGCAACACAACACACTGACTCTCCTACAATACAATACACACAGCAACACAACACCCTGACTCTCCTACAATACAACACAGCAACACAACACACTGACTCTCCTACAATACAACACACACAGCAACACAACACACTGACTCTCCTACAATACAACACACACACAACACACAGCAACACAACACACTGACTCTCCTACAATACAACACACACAGCAACACAACACACTGACTCTCCTACAATACAACACACACAGCAACACAACACACTGACTCTCCTACAATACAACACAGCAACACAACACACTGACTCTCCTACAATACAATACACACAGCAACACAACACACTGACTCTCCTACAATACAACACACACAGCAACACAACACACTGACTCTCCTACAATACAACACAGCAACACAACACACTGACTCTCCTACAATACAACACACACAGCAACACAACACACTGACTCTCCTACAATACACACAGCAACACAACACACTGACTCTCCTACAATACCACACAGCAACACAACACACACAGCAACACAACACACTGACTCTCCTACAATACAACACACACAGCAACACAACACACTGACTCTCCTACACAATACAACACACAACACACACAGCAACACAACACACTGACTCTCCTACAATACACACAGCAACACAACACACTGACTCTCCTACAATACAACACACACAGCAACACAACACACTGACTCTCCTACAACACACACAGCAACACAGCAGAGACTGAGGGGGGAAGCGGCACATTCAATCACTCAGCAGCAGAGCTAGGAGAGCTGTGTGAGTCTTACACAGCAACACAACACTCTCTCTCTCTCTCTCTCTCAGCAACTCAACACCTGCTCTCCGGATGGGTAACGATTCCAGGGTGCTCTCGATCCTGGAGCGGTGCTCTCACTGTGCCTCTGCCCTCTGAGACAGCGTGAGAAAGAAGCCTTTCACATATCTAGCTGGGTCTGAGCTCCCTCGCTCGCTGAAAGCGGCTTGTGGCTTGCATTTCCTTCCTCTCTCCCTCTCTCTGTCTCTCTCTCTCTCTCTCTCTCTCTCTCTCTAGCGATTGGTTTGCTGATCTCTCTCTCTTCTCTCTCTCTTTAGTGTTTGGTTTGCTGATCTCTCTTCTCTGTCTCTATTTCTCTATCTATCTCTGTCTCTGTCTCTCGTTTAGTTTGCTGATCTCTCTTCTCTGTCTCTATGTCTCTCCTCTCTCTCTCTGTCTCTCGTTTAGTTTGCTGATCTCTCTTCTCTGTCTCTATTTCTCTATCTATCTCTGTCTCTGTCTCTCTCGTTTAGTTTGCTGATCTCTCTTCTCTGTCTCTATGTCTCTCCTCTCTCTCTCTGTCTCTCGTTTAGTTTGCTGATCTCTCTTCTCTGTCTCTATGTCTCTCCTCTCTCTCTCTGTCTCTCGTTTAGTTTGCTGATCTCTCTTCTCTGTCTCTATCTCTCTCCTCTCTCTCTCTCTGTCTCTCGTTTAGTTTGCTGATCTCTCTTCTCTGCATCCTCTCTCTGTTCCAGGGGGTCACCTCTGCTCAGCACAGACCCGCACCACATGATCTCCCTCCTTAAAGGGATAAAAACCCTCTGCATCCCTTCAGCCTGGGAGCGAGAGAGCAGCTTTGTGTGTGTGCGTGAGTCATGCACGTGTGTGTGTGTGTGTGGTGGGTGCATGTTCCACTAAGTGAGTGTGCTGGAATCTATGAGTGTGTGTGTGTGTGTGTGTGCATGCGTCTGACTCTGCAATGAGCAGTGTGTGTGTGTGTGTGTGTGTGTGTGTCTGTATTTGTCAGGCATGAGGTCATGAGGGGGAGATAAGGATATATCTGTCAGTTCCAGGTACAGAACAGACGGGAAGCAAAAAACAAGGTAAAATAGATCCGAGATACGAGACACTGGATACAGATACAGGAGGTCAGATCTGCCTCTGCTCCTGGAGCACAGTGCTGTGCAGAGTCCCACTCCAGGGTCCCAGTCCAGGGTCCCAGTCCAGAGTCCCAGTCCAGAGTCCCAGTCCAGGGTCCCAGTCCAGAGTCCCAGTCCAGAGTCCCAGTCCAGGGTTCCAGTAACACTTTGCTGAGGTTTGCTGCAGAAACCTTGGGCTCTCAGAAAGGATCTCCTGTTCCTTTCTGTGATTTCAGAGCAGAGAATATCTGGTGAACAAGGGGTTAACAGCGAGCAGCAGGCTGAGGAATGCTGGGAGGAATCCAGAGAGAGACGTCTTGATGCAGACTCCCCCCCCAGACACACACACACACAGGCCTCTCTATCTCTCTCTCTCTCACACACACACACACACACACACAGGCCTCTCTATCTCTCTCACACACACACACACACACACAGGCCTCTCTACCTCTCTCTCACACACACACACATACAGGCCTCTCTGTCTCAGACACACACACACACACACACACAGGC
>CM072676.1:55000-120000 GCA_036884735.1 Huso huso | reverse complement strand
TTGCACATTACTTTATCTCACTCTCTTACCGGTCAGCCTAGCTCATGTGTTCCTCTGTGCCTTTTAAAATGAACTCTAAACAGTCAACAGGAACAGCCTCACAATGGACTAATCACTGCAGTGACGACAAGGGTGGAATTAGCCAAAATGAACTGGACGCACCATCCCTCGGGTCCACGCTGTTCACAAGCCTCTGCAGATTGAATTGACTAGATGTAGTTATTAGTGTTAAAATTACAAACGCCGCCTGTGTGCACAGTCACATAGTCCTGTAACCCAGGCAAATGACAAAGGGTCCTTCATTAGGTTTCGCTGTATAGCTTTTTAACCAATGACCTTGTTATAAAACCAATGACAGAATTCTCTAATAAATGAAGTGTGGCGTCTGATAAGTCTGATAAGAAACTTGAACACAACGCAGAGCAGCATTCACTGGGTCTCATTTAAAAATGCTTATTCAGCTAGAATGTGTGTTAATAGAATCTGGAGGCTTCTGTTCAGCTGTCATCATAATGTTCTCAATGAGCCACCGTAGATTCACTGTCTCTGTGCTGTAAAAACAATGTGTTTCAAATCCCTTCTTGTGAGGAATGCCTCGCCTGTCTGAATGATCTAAAACAGGGTCAATAAAGAAATCATTGATCAATGGCTTCAGTGAAAAGTAGAAATCATTTCAGTGGGGAGTGTGTGCGGAAGTCTATTATTTCATCTCTAGTTTTAAGTTGGGGGGGTAGATTCACAGCTGGGGTGCAGTCAGTCCTGCTCCTTATTTCAGATGCCTGGAGACCTTCCAGCACCTTGCAGACTCCCGGTCAGGTGAGTCCGTCTGCCTTCATATCGTCAGGAGGCTGTCCAGTCCAATGGTGCCCACAGGGGCAGGGAGTAGACTGGTAGAACCTGGACCAGGAGTCAGTGTGTTCTGCTCTCCTAACCCGGTAGAACCTGGACCAGGAGTCAGTGTGTTCTGCTCTCCTAACCCGGTAGAACCTGGACCAGGAGTCAGTGTGTTCTGCTCTCCTAACCCGGTAGAACCTGGACCAGGAGTCAGTGTGTTCTGCTCTCCTAACCCGGTAGAACCTGGACCAGGAGTCAGTGTGTTCTGCTCTCCTAACCCGGTAGAACCTGGACCAGGAGTCAGTTTGTTCTGCTCTCCTAACCCGTCTCAGACAGAGGCAGCAATGCTGAAGCACAACAGCAGGTTTCTATGGACAGAGCTTATCTAGCAATGTACAGCCACACCTGCATCCACACAGAGGGACACAATGGCAGGGCTGAGCATTCTTTTGAAACGGTTGTGTTTGCCCCCAGATTCCTGCTCCGGTCTCTTTTCTCACCGGGTAAGTCTGGTATCAGGACTCAGTGCCAGCGTGTGACACACAGACAGACACACAGATTGATTTGAAACCTGCCTTTCAAGCCAGACCACATGCCTGCAGGCTCAGTCATTCAAAACACTAAAGGTCATTTCAGTAAGTCAGCATTCCTTTGCTCTTGCTTACTTTATGAGTCTGTAGACGGAGGGAGAGGACAGGACTAAAGCAGGTGAACTGAAAGAGAATCATGCCATTCAAAAGCAGACCCTTCCCAGTGCTGAATGGCTGACTACACGCTGGCCTGGGAAAAGCCCTGGAACCAGAAGAGCTGGGCAGCTCTGCAGCAATACAACATGGCCCTGGATTGCACAGCCCGCCTGCCCGCCTGCCTGCCGTCCACACAGAGGATCACTGCTGCTGCTGCTGCTGCTGCTGCCCAGCACAGGGGGAGAGACACAGGCATAGTCTGGGGGGCCGATGGGAGCAGGGCTTGTCTTAGCATGTGTCAGGACCAGTGGACACGGGGGTGAGGGAGCACAGCACAGATCACTGTACCAGTCTCCTTTACTCTAGCTTATTAGGCATTCTGCACTGGGTCAACATTGGCCCTAAAAAGCAAATATCATTATCAGCGGGCAGATATTTGCATCCATATACAGGGACCTTGTTCAGGACTGAATGCCTTTCACGCTTGTTTTATGGTTTTAATCGGCTTCATTTGCACAGGAAGCAGGCATGGCCAGACTGACGAGTGCTGAACAACGGTTCCATGCTGAGAGGGGATCTCTTATCTCCCATATCTCCCTGATGAAGCAAACTCCCCCAGGTGTCGATTATTACCCCTGACAGGGAGCCTTGCTTTCTCCAGCCCCTTCACTCTGCACTCGGCTCAGTGCTGCCCCATGCAGGCCACAGGCTGCATCACAAGCAGCTCAGCCAGCAGCAATTACATCAGAACCCTGCATGTAAACAACAACTACAGCCACCTGGAAAATCTAATGAAGACCACGTGGAAAGTGGTACATGGAAAGGGCACTGCCACGCTGTGATGCCAGCCTCTGAATCCCATTATATTCATGCACAGTAAACTGTAAATGGATACGCTTCGGTACTGTACTTCATTAGAGTATGTTATTAATACATAGACCGTGTTCACTTACCAGTAAAATTAACCAGCAGCACAGGCTGTTTCTCGGTACTTCAGTGCCATCTAGTGGCGCTGCGGTAGAACTGCACATGGGCATCAGAACACAGCGTTTAACCCTTTCACTACCTTTGAGTCTGGCCGCCTGAGTTCTGCGGAAATCTGCAAAATAAAAAATGACACAGTAATGTATTCACAGTTCGAGTTAATTCAAGTGTTGTTTAAAGAATATGCAAAACTATTGTCTCGCTATAGCGTGGGGATTCTCCGAGGAGGGAACACCCTAATATCACAGTCATTATGCCGGTGGACTGGATTAATAGAATATTGAATGTCTAGGAAGGAGGCTTCTATTTCTAGGCTGCTTTTGTCCGAAGCTCGAAGGCTGTAAGCTGATCCCGCTGCACCCGGCTCCCTCAGAAAGGAAACTCGACTCCTCCTGCCCGAGTCTGAGCTGGAGCGCGGCAGCTGGCTCGCTGGGGCTGGTGCAGGGCAGACCTGTGGAGCTCGACAGCTGACAGCAGGAGACCAGACCGACAGACCGACAGACAGACAGACTGAGAGGCTCTCACACACGCACATGCACACGCACACGCACACACACACGCACTACCGCTCTGGGCTCTTCTCAATCAGGGGCTGTTTGTACAGCCAGTCTCTCTCTCTCGCTCTCTCGGTTATGTGCTGCTCGAGTCAGGGCACACCAGTGCAGGCCAGTCTCTCTATGTCGGGGGGGTCGATGGGGAGCTCTGCTCAGAACGTGAGCCTCTCTGTGGGATTCCTGGAAAAGTAAAGAGGAGGCGGACCCGGAGCCACGCTCTGGAGAGCTGCAAGTAACAAAGAAAGAACGAAACGACGAGAGAAAGAAAGAAAGAAAGAAAGAAAGAAAGAAAGAAAAAAGAAAGAAAGAAAGAAAGAAAAAAGGTACAGCTACAGTTACTGGGATGTTGTGCCGCTGTCTGTGCTGCGTAATCCGGAGCGTGCATTTTACAGGGTCTTTTTAACATCATGGAGAGACAGATTGATGGGAACTGTGCTTCGTGCTTTACAAGCGTTTGTAATCGAACACTGAAAAGGGTTCTGTATTGAGGGTTGCTATGGGATATGAACTGCATTCCACTCGGGGGCCATGGCTCTTCAGGTAGCTTTACACTCGGTGTGCTGGCCGCTCTATCCAGTGTACATGACTGCTGTTACAATGCAGGTGTAGTGCAGCTGAGCTGCAGGTACAGTGACAGTGCAGTTAACCCAAGTGCACGTTGTATCTACATACTGCACCTGAATTCTGATTGCTGATGCTCTAGGCATGTTTAAAACATTTCAAACAGAATCCCTTCTTGTTTCCTGTTCTCTCTTGAAGATGTCAGAGGAGGCAGACCTGGGTGAGGTTCCGGACCACTCCCCGGACCCGAGTGCGAGCCACAAGCTGGACTGCATCATCTGCTACTCATCCTTCAACCTGCGTGAGCGTCTCCCACGCAAGCTGCACTGCGGGCACACATTCTGCCAGGACTGCCTGCGGCGGCTGGACACGGTGCTGAACGAGCAGCTCTGGATCCCCTGTCCGCAGTGCCGGCAGAACACCCCCTGTCCGCGGGGTGGGGCCGGCGCGCTCGACCTGGACCTCGCCGCCTTCCTCGCAGCCAAAACCCAGGCGGAGACCCACAGGGCGTCGACCCGGCAGACCGGCGCCGAACCCCCCAGCAATGTGTCCAGCGGCAAGCAGCAGCCGATCAGCGAGCAGCCCTCTGTGTGGGGCCAGGAGCTCCCCTCGGAGCCACACTTCCCCAGGAGCCCCTGCTGCTGCCGCTGCTTCTGCTGCTGGTGGGTGTGAGCGGCCAGTGCAAGGAGATCTGCCCGGTCCAGACTGGAGGGGTCCCACCGGCAAACCAAATGACATGCAACTGACCCACGGCTGCTGTGTGGCACAGATGAAGAGAGCATCTCCTTTCTCACCCTGAGAAACTGAGACACACTGGCACAGGCTCAGCACTGCAGACACTTTGAACAACAGCAGGTGGAAACACAGCTCATGCTATAGGAGATCGTTGGATCCTACAGCCCTGGAAAGGCTTGCAGTGATTGTGTGAGGACTCTGACCCGTGTGAATCCAGGCAGAAGGGTTGTGTTGTAACTGTAGTTTTCCACAGCACTGTTTTCCAGCTCCTGTAAAGAGGAATCAGTAACCACCTCTATCCACCGGAACGATGAGGAGCTTCTCACACAATGCAAACCACGTGATGCTCAGATTAGCAGGGATTAGGGCGGAGCGCTCTGCTTTGCATTGCTCTGTACTGACACACTCTTCTGTGGCTCTTTCCAGTATTAAATGCGCTTCCTTTCCAGCTGTGTCCTCTAGTCCTGCTTTCTGTGCTTCAAGTCTCAGTTTTGGTGTAACGTTTGTTCACAGCTAAACAGATTAACTAACTGGATGTAAAAAAAATATAAAAAAATAAAGGAATGATTATTTTTTGTCAGTCTGATCTCCCTTAATAATAATAATAATAATAATACGCGCCAGCGTCACGTTTTCATTTTCAGCACACCTGTGCCCCTAGGACGAGTCCACGTGAGACCCGGGCGGAGCGACTGTGCCTGGAGAACGTTTCCATAGCAACCACTTACCTGCGGCTCACGGGAAAGTTAGCGGACCCCGAATACGTGGTTGAGTCTGTGGTGAAGAACGCGCATCAGCACCGAACAGCGCTGTGCGTCTGTATCGCTGCAGACAGCTGGTTTGCAGGTATGTTGTGGTAGCTCCGTTATTGAAGATGTGCGTGCGTCTTGCAAATCGAGCTGTGTCTTAAACACCTGTTTCTGACTCCAGATATTTCTTAATGATCGCACCTCAGTGACTACCTGCTTTAGGAGTGGCGCGACAACAAAGGCAAGGTAAGAAACGAGCATTACAAAACCAATTAAAAATCAATCAGTCATTAGATCGGTGGATTCGATCGCTAATGTTAATTTAAAGACTTTATTCAAAATATAATTTTAATGAAATAAATCATTTAAAATGTTATTACTGTAATAATACCCGCCACCGGATTTATTGAGGATGTCATTTTTGTCTTGAATATTATTGCTCGTTTAACTTTCAGTAACGACCAAGTGCTGTGTTTGTGTGTCTCTTGAAGGGAGTGTATCTATTTAACACTGTCCTAGTTAGACTTGTTACCGATAATATTTCAGGACTCGTTAGAAACAATGTTGATAACCGCGGCTGTGAGCGGTTCTGGTCGGCACAGCGCACAGGAGACTGCGTCTTAACCGTATACATTGTTATTGCTTTTAGTTTCGACCCAGAACCTGCAAACCTACTGCAGAAACCTGCCTGGATACCTGGAGAGATCTCAATCGCTCGCTGTGCTCTGGGATGTACTCTTGTCGTTCTTCGGGAGAAGACTTGCTAGCCAGTGGTTAAAGGGGCATCTTTTTAAGGGCAGTGACGTTTTGTTTCCGATAACCGTCTCCCCCGGGAGCTCCGTGTTTACACGCGTTAATCCTGCTGCTGCACCGGCTCTCACAGAACCAGGGCCGCGGCGCTACGGTTCTGTCGTGTAAACGCGACGGGACTCTTTCTGAAGGAGCGTTTGGTGTGTGATTGTACCGCAGTCACGCCCTCGCCAGGATGTAATGGTTGGATTTGAATACGGCTGAACGTTGCCAGAGCCTCTTGTGATTTGGAGACGCAGGCCTGTAAGATCACACAGCTGGGTCGACCATGGCAGGAAAGCTGCTGCTTTGCACAGTGCTCTGCTGGCATTGATCACGGAGACCAGGAGCCATGCAGGAGGAGCGTGATGCTGCCAGCACGCCCCAAACTGACTGTGCGATCTGCTGGAGCCCCTACAACAACACCTTCCAGACCCCCAAGCTGCTCCACTGCCAGCACTCCTTCTGCCTGGAGTGTCTGGCCAGGATGAGCCTGGCCTTGAACCCGGATCCCCCCGGGGGCCTGACCTGCCCGCTGTGCCGGCGAGTCACGCCCATGGAGCCCGGGCAGCCAATCACAGAGCTGCCCACGGACCAGGCACTGCTGGCCAGCCTGCAGCTGCAAGCCACGCCCATCGTGGTGGAGGAGGGCCGGCTCTACTACGCGACCACGTCGCGCAAGCCCTGGTTTCTGCCCCAGAGGCCCACAGTGTACACACTCAGCCTGGACGTGGAGCGCAGACTGGGGATCAACCACAACCAGGTCCACCCCTGCCCGCTGAACACAGAGCACCCCCCGAGCCCCCAGTTCAGGACCTTCACCTTGGTGATGCTGGCGCTGGTCGGGGGGGCGGTGATGCTCATCGTGACCCTCTACTGGACCCGGGCAGGGTTCTGGGGCTCCACGTGAGCCGTCCGGACAACATAACCGGCACTTCCATTCTTCAAGCAGAAACAAACCTCCATTTACAACACAGCGTCCAAACCAAACCAAACCTCCATTTACAACACAGCGTCCAAACCAAACCAAACCAAACCAAACCTCCATTTACAACACAGCGTCCAAACCAAACCTCCATTTACAACACAGCGTCCAAACCAAACCTCCATTTACAACACAGCGTCCAAACCAAACCTCCATTTACAACACAACTTCCAAACCAAACCTCCATTTACAACACAGCTTCCAAACCAAACCTCCATTTACAACACAGCATCCAAACCAAACCTCCATTTACAACACAGCTTCCAAACCAAACCAAACCTCCATTTACAACACATCATCCAAACCAAACCTCCATTTACAACACAACTTCCAAACCTCCATTTACAACACAGCTTCCAAACCAAACCAAACCTCCATTTACAACACACACAAAGGCCAAAACCAAACCAAAACCAAACCCAAACCAAACCTCCATTTACAACACAGCGTCCAAACCAAACCTCCATTTACAACACAGCGTCCAAACCAAACCTCCATTTACAACACAGCGTCCAAACCAAACCAAACCAAACCTCCATTTACAACACAGCTTCCAAACCAAACCAAACCTCCATTTACAACACAGCGTCCAAACCAAACCAAACCTCCATTTACAACACAGCAACCAAACCAAACCTCCATTTACAACACAACTTCCAAACCTCCATTTACAACACAGCAAACCAAACCTCCATTTACAAATAGCCCAAACCTCCATTTACAACACAGCGTCCAAACCTCCATTTACAACACAGCGTCCAAACCAAACCTCCATTTACAACACAGCGTCCAAACCAAACCTCCATTTACAACACAGCGTCCAAACCAAACCTCCATTTACAACACAGCGTCCAAACCAAACCTCCATTTACAACACAGCTTCCAAACCAAACCAAACCTCCATTTACAACACAGCAGCCAAACCAAACCTCCATTTACAACACAGCATCCAAACCAAACCTCCATTTACAACACAGCATCCAAACCAAACCTCCAAACCAAACCTCCATTTACAACACAGCATCCAAACCAAACCTCCATTTACAACACAGCTTCCAAACCAAACCTCCATTTACAACACAGCATCCAAACCAAACCAAACCTCCATTTACAACACAGCTTCCAAACCAAACCTCCATTTACAACACAGCTTCCAAACCAAACCTCCATTTACAACACAGCATCCAAACCAAACCTCCATTTACAACACAGCATCCAAACCAAACCTCCATTTACAACACAGCTTCCAAACCAAACCTCCATTTACAACACAGCTTCCAAACCAAACCTCCATTTACAACACAGCATCCAAACCAAACCAAACCTCCGTTTACAACACAGCTTCCAAACCAAACCTCCAGGCTGGAAAGCAACACCCACTCCATCTCTTCCAGAAGATTTATCAAAGCTGAATTGTTTTGTGCATCTGCAGGTCATCAGCAAGGAAGGGGTTAAACCTCTCACGATGTTGTCACTGCAGGGTCTTTGAACGGCACAGCGCTCGTCTGCTATAAACAGAGACGCGTTCCCGGGGGGAGCTGTAGGCAGCAGGACTCAGGGGGCTCATGTGAGCCGCTTCATTACAGTACTGGGAATTCACAATGTTAACATTGTTATATTGATGGTGTTGTTGCAGTTTTAATTTCTGTTTAAAAAACTATTAACACAAATTCTGTACAAGAGATTTTTTTTTATATAAACACATGCATGTTGTTTTTTAACACATTAAAAAGTAGCTTTGCTAAAGAAACCCCAATGCTCGGTTTGAATGAATACATTGCAGACACAAAGAGATCGGAATACAAGGTCAGCTGTAACCATGGAAACCAGCAGCCTGAGCCATTTCCGATTCTAACTCGGACAGCAGCCTCAGTTCCAGTGAGCGTGTGCAGTGAAGCCTCTTCATGAGCAGCAGTCAAACACACTCTCGTGGATATGGATTGGTGGGAGTTTTGTTTTTTCACCTGCAAATAAAGAACACAATAGAAGTCCCGAGTATCATGGAAGCTAAGCTCTGGGATAAGCCCAGCTTGGTGACAGTACAGCAGGACAGCAGCCTGCATGCATGTCTGGGCTGCTACTCTGACATCCACAGCTTGAAGGTGCGGTCGTAGGAGCAGGTGGCGATGAGCTGCCCGTCCAGAGAGATGTCCAGCCCCATCACCTTGCCCTCGTGCCCGGCCAGCGTCTTCAGCGGGGACCAGCCCGGGTGCGTCCACACTTTGGCAGTGTTGTCGTAGGCTCCGGTCAGCAAGTAGTGACCGTCAGTGGCTGAGGGAGAAGAGTCAAGTTTCAGCGATGATTAGCCCCGGTAACTAACGAGCAAAAACGAACAAACACGGCCTCTCGTGTACATCTATGGGCAAAAGATAATCACCTAGAACCTTAGGATTGAGAAAGTGTAATCGGAAGCCATAAAAGCAGTACAGTATTTCATGTCACATTTTTCAGTTCATTCAGTATCTGGAAAACTACAAAGCAGTAAGTAATTCAACATATTAACGTCACATTATTCAGCAGGTTTCGACTTCATGAAGCAAAACGAGTTTGTTCTGCAGGCTGATTCTATACTTGCGGCCATCGCTGTACATGCTGACATTAAAAAGCAGCAGCGACGCAGTTCCGTTCTCAACACGAGCCCCCGAGGTCCCGCCTGCTTCCCTCCCATCACCCAGCGGCACTCACGCTGAAACTTGACCCCAGACAGCAGGTTCTGGTGGGCGGGGATCGTGTAGATGCACTTCCTCTGCCGCAGGTCCCACACCTTGCAGGTGTGGTCTCCACTTCCTGTGGCCACGTGGAACCTGTGGAAGCACAAGCAGGAGGGGAAGTAAGAAAACCAATCAATCCCCGGGAGCGTGCCCCTGTGTGCCCCCTGGTCTCTTACCCGTTGGGGGAGAAGCTGAGCCCGTAGATCTCCTTCAGGTGTCCCTCCAGGAACATGATGCAGCGGCCCGTGCGCAGGTCCCACAGCCGGCCAAACGCATCCAGACCCCTGCCAGAAAACCAAGAGAAACCTCTCAGACAGGACGGGGCGGGGGAGGGGACACACGGCAAGCCAGCGCATGCATTCAGATCAGGCTGACTGCAGCGCACATTCAGCATGGAATAGCCTGCCAGTGGAAGCAATAGCATCTAAATAAGAAAAAAAACTAACAGGACCGTTACAAAACCAAATAAACACAATAATAAAATAGACTGTGCCCTCGTGAAGCACTCCCTCGAGTGGGTGAGCCGTGTGCTATGTAGGGAGGAGCCTGGCTGGCCCGCTCGCCCTCCTTTCTCTTACCCAGTCCCAGCCAGCGAACCATCGGGGTGGAAGGCGATGTCGTGCACCCCCTTGCTGTGCCCCTCCTGGTGCAGAATCTCCTCCTGAGCCTCCAAGTCCCAGAGGCGCCACGAGTGATCGTAGCTGTGGGAGGACAGAGAGATTGCAGCGGGATCTCACATGGCAAGCAGCTCTGCTGCCTCACTTGCACACTGCTGACCCATTACCAGCTCTACAGAATCACGCACTTTTGTATTTCGTTGGTTTAAATTAAAACTGTTTGTGTGAACTCTGACGAGTTAGAGAAGTTTAAAAAAAGCATTATAACACAGATACAGACAGGAACGCTGGCATGGTGCCACTGTGCCCACGCTGACTGAAGGGGGTGCGATGGCATCTCTTACACGTGTAGAAACTAGAACCTTTCGGGCTCAGCGGTCCCCAGCACTCCCTGAACTTGCCAGTCGTTTCTCAGGTGACCCCCACCCTGCTAGTTTTGAATCTCACTCACCAGGTTGTGCCCAGAAACCTGCCGGAGGGGTGCCAGCTGACCCGCGCGACCCTGGCGGTGTGCCCCTCGATATCCGCTACGGGCTCGTCACTGTGGGAGGGATGGGGGGAAACAACGACCCATTTCAACATGCAAGTGTGACTGACAGACAATATCTCCACACTCCCACACTCCCAATATCTCGGGCTAAACAGAAAAATACTTCAATAATGCAATAATGTATCAAACACACACGAGACGCCCCCATCCCCGTCGGTCAGGATGTTTTACTTGAATTTATAGAATATTAAACAGTTCGAGAAAAATAATTTTGAAAAGAACAGCATACATGCATTATAACACAGACAGCAAACCAACCAAGCTTAACCTTATACACACGGTGACAGAAGGGACACGGGGAGATAATTCAACATCTATACACAGTATCGATGCCACAGGCTCAAGGCAGACACAGACACACGCACAAACACACAGTCACAGACACTCAGAGAGACACACACACTCACAGTCACAGACAGACACAGACACACTCAGGCCCAGACACAGACCCCCTTGCTGCACGAGAGCTGACCTGTCGAGACTCCAGAGCTTCACAGAGCCGTCTGCAGCGCAGGAAGCCATGTTGACATCCTTCTCGTCCAGGGAGACGGTGGCCTGCGGGTGGAAGGACATGGCGCCCACGTTGGTGTTGTGACCTGCGAGGGGAAACGCACACGGTGACGCTCACACCTGAAGCACGGCCGAGCTCGGCGCGGGTCAGCCTCGTGAGATCTGACCAGGCTCAAACCCGAGGGAGAGCCCTGAGAAGAATAAAGAGAGCACAGCGAGCCTCTCACCTCTGAGGGTGCGAATCAGGCTGCAATCTGGAACTGACCACAGCTTGCAGAGTCCACTCCTGCAAGGCAAACACACAGGCACTTTCATTTCACTCTCTCTATTCACTGACCGCTGGTTTTAATCCAAGACTTTACACCTTCGTTCACATTATTTATATAAAATGTTTGAAATTCAGCATCATCTCTAATCCTCCCAGCGATGCACAGACCAGGAAAGCCTCCCGAAGCCTGTGTTGAAATCGAGGGAGGGGCTGCAGCAGCAGCAGCAGAGCACAAGGGCACTGCGAGGTCCTTACCATGACGCGGTGACCAGCAGCTTGGAGTTGGGGCTGAACTGGCAGGAAGAGATGGGCCGGTCGTCACCGATCTGGCTGCAGAAGTTATTCAGGCCCTGAGACACAAAGACAAGATGAGATGAGATGGGGAGCAGGGTTCAGTCTGAAGAAGCCAGTCCTCAGTGGTGCGTTTGATCATTACAGATCTCAGCCCGGCTCACCCGCAGGGTCGTGTGCCTCTCTTGCTGCCGTGCTGTGCGCGACGCCTCGGGAACCTCCTTTAGTTTTCTGGCCTCCTCCAGTCTCTCCATCGCCCTGGCAACAACATGAACATTGCACCAATCAGAGGCCAGCAGGCAAAAACACAAAAGATTCTGAAAAGCGCAGATTTCCTTGTTGATGGAAAGAGTCTTTACTGAGCTGCAGCAGCACTGATCCGGAGAGTATCAGCACACTATGGGCAGGCAGCACCAGTGCAGGCCACTAGGTGGCAGTGATCATCATTGAACGGTCAGAAATTAAGAAAATCGGGTTATGTTATGAAACACACATTTATTTATTTTTTATGTATGAAATTTCCCTGTCAGAATAGGCAATCAATTGAAGTTATACCACAGTCCTTTCCCCCACCCCAGTACATACATATAAAACGTACAATGGCATGTAAATAATTAAATGGAGGTTTCCCTGACCTGGGCAGCGAGTAGCGAGCCAGCCAGAGGCGGGCAGCCTTCAGGGTCTCGGGACCCTCGTGGTACCAGGTCTGCTGGAACTGAGAGAGAGGCTGGGGTCAGAGGACAGCCACACAAGGGCTTGAAAGGTTTCGCAGCTGAAAACACGATCAGGGTTGTTTGCATCCCAAACCTCCTGCATTACCTCGTCCTGCGGTCTCTTTGACTTCTCGTCCTCCTTCTTAGACTTCTTCAGAGCGTCCGTCCCGACCACAGACAGGATATTGCGCAGCCTGGAGAGAGAGGGAGAGAGAGAGAACTTCAGTCAGCTCCTGGGATGCTACGCGGGGCTGCTGTCCTGCCCAAGCCAGTGCCACCACTGAAGAAATGCATCCGGGTTCAAGAAAGGAAATGATGCTAGAACTGCGGTTCAAAAACATTCACCTGTAAACCGAGGCACAGTAAAGGCTGGTTCACAGTTCAATCATGCTACTGGCGCTTGGGGTTACACGACTCAAGTATAAAGCCTCCTTCAAGGAGCGCCGCCCCTCACCTCTCCCTGCGTTCCGCAGGCCCCTCCCCGAACAGCGTGATTGGCTCCCCGAGAGCGCGCAGACACGCCTTCACCTCGGAGTCGTCCGTGGACACGTTGATCTGCCGCGCCCGCTTCCTGCGCTCGAACTCCGCCAGCACCTCCGCCTGTCGCTCGCTGACGTGGTCTTCCAAATCGAACGCCTCGCCTGCCCGGGGAAGCAGAGACAGGGTTCAGAATATGGGAACGCTACACTGGCTAGTGTCCTTACAGCAGGGGGTACAGTCCTGAGAGCAGCGTGGAGCTTTCCTGTCCCTGACAGTGGAAACGTTCTCCCCACACGGGATCTCCTGACTATGATCCAGCTCCACAGTGCGGGTCTGGGAACTCCTACTGCATCGCAGTTTGAGTTTCTCCAGGTTTTACAGTGAGCGCGCTGGCAGCTGCAGGCACAGAGGGTAACTAAGCTCACAGTAAACCCTGCAATGGATCGTGTCTCACCGCTGGCCAGGTTAATGTTCCCCGCGTCTATCCCGGCGCGGACCGCCTCTCTGCCCAGAGAGCTCCCAGCCCCCTTGCTCAGCCGCTCACGCTCGCGCTCCTCCAGGCTCCCGTAATAGATACGAGACTTCTTCGCCATGGGCGGGGCACCTTCATCGTCAGACATCTTCCAGGACTTCTCTACACGAGGGAGGGGGGAAGCACAGTTAAGAAAGAAGCACTTTGCACAGCTTCAAGCCAACACTGTCCTTTAACAGGGCAGCTTTGCATGGGTGTGGAAAAACGGTTAATAAAGACCAATCTGTATTTATTATACATTTTCAACCCTGGCTGGAGCCAAAATCCCTCCCGTGAGCCAGACACCTGGACAGAACCGGCTCGTCCCGTGTAACCTCACGCTGGACACAACCGGCTCGTCCCGTGTAACCTCACGCTGGACACAACCGGCTCGTCCCGTGTAACCTCACGCTGGACACAACCGGCTCGTCCCGTGTAACCTCACGCTGGACACAACCGGCTCGTCCCGTGTAACCTCACGCTGGACACAACTGGGATTCCGGACTTGCATCTCCAGGACATTTTCAAACGTCCCTTCGTCTTGGCATGCTGTACTGTACGGTTAAAAATAAACGAGCTAACTGTCTTTCAAAACTGCTGTAGGAATAGATTTCACGACCGTGTTTTAAAACTTCTGAATGCTGCTAAAATATAGCTGGGCATCGCATACTTGCTACACAGTTCTACACACTGTGTCTCTGTAGTTATAAAATGAGACAGGACAGTAATATTAGACCGCAATGCAAGAACGTGAACATTAGCGTGCGTGAGAACGACAAACTCACGTTTCCAAGTTTACAGCGCTGTGGCAACATTGGGAAAACTCGTAGTACGCAGAGCAACCGTTTCGATTAGCCGGGCGCTACAATGTACAGCAGGCAGTTTACTAAAAACAAAACGTGCATGTGTCTGCAAAAGAACATTTTAACCACACAATAAAACCCAACTCGTTACCTGCGAAACTTCTTTCAAACGAAACAGCAGCGACGCTTCCTCTGCATACACACGCACATATACCCGGTTACCCCTTCCAGATCCGGGGGATGCGGCACTGTGGGAAATGTAGTTCTCGTGGTCAAATAACCTGCGATGAAGTATTACAGGAATCTGATTGGACTACAATTCCCAGCAGCCCCTCTGACGGATGCCGGTTCCATTCCTCTGACCGGTAGTAGATGATTCCGAGGCCATTGCAAGGTTTGTAAACGAACACATTTGTAATTGCGATTTATTTTAAATATAATCAGAACGGACAATTAGAAAGATTAACTCGAGTTAGCGTTGTGTTATTGAATTCTTAAATAGAAATAGAATCTCTTTTGCGACATTGTGTAAACAACATGCTTTACGGTACGTATCAGTAATGCCGTGGCTCAATAGTATAGCAGGTAGAGACATTTTACAATTATCAGAAACAAAGTGTTGCAGTGTGTTCTGTTAGCACCTCGAGTGCATGACGTATTTAAACTACACACAACGAAGCATGTTTTTAGTGGAACGGTAATGTCGTGCCTCGGCTGCACTCTCATGTGTGTCTCTGTCTCGCTGTAGTGTCGGCTTCATTGCAGGAATCGCGATGCTGCGGCGCAAGCCCACCCGGCTTGAGCTGAAACTGGATGACGTCGAGGAGTTTGACATGGTGAAGAAGGAGCTGGAGGTACAGTAAGACCCTCTGGAGAAAGGCCAGATCCTGCTGACTGTGTAACACGTCACAACTGTGCAGAACAGCCAGATACTGCTGAGTGTGTAACACGTCACTACTGTGCAGAGCAGCCAGATCCTGCTGACTGTGTAACACGTCACTACTGTGCAGAACAGCCAGATACTGCTGACTGTGTAACACGTCACTACTGTGCAGAACAGCCAGATACTGCTGACTGTGTAACACGTCAACTGTGCAGAACAGCCAGATACTTTGCGACTGTGTAACAACACTACTGTGCAGAACAGCCAGATACTGCTGAGTGTGTAACACGTCACTACTGTGCAGAACAGCCAGATACTGCTGACTGTGTAACACGTCACTACTGTGCAGAACAGCCAGATACTGCTGACTGTGTAACACGTCACTACTGTGCAGAACAGCCAGATACTGCTGAGTTGTAAACTACGTCACTACTGTGCAGAACAGCCAGATTTAGTGTAACACGCTGTAATGTGTAACACGTCACTACTGTGCAGAACAGCCAGATACTGCTGAGTGTGTAACACGTCACTACTGTGCAGAGCAGCCAGATACTGCTGACTGAGTAACACGTCACTCTGTGCAGAACAGCCAGATACTGCTGACTGTGTAACACGTCACTACTGTGCAGAACAGCCAGATACTGCTGAGTGTGTAACACGTCACTACTGTGCAGAACAGCCAGATACTGCTGAGTGTGTAACACGTCACTACTGTGCAGAGCAGCCAGATACTGCTGACTGAGTAACACGTCACTACTGTGCAGAACAGCCAGATACTGCTGAGTGTGTAACACGTCACTACTGTGCAGAACAGCCAGATACTGCTGAGTGTGTAACACGTCACTACTGTGCAGAACAGCCAGATACTGCTGACTGTGTAACACGTCACTCTGTGCAGAACAGCCAGATACTGCTGACTGTGTAACACATCCCAGTGGCATTGGCCCATTTTGACGTTACTGTAGCTCCAGAGCCCAGTGGTCTAGGTTTGCTTTCAGGAATATAGAGGGTGAATGCGCAGAAACAGCATGCAGGTGCGTGATGGGAGTAAGGGGTAGATTGGAGGAGGGTGATGGAAATCAGTCCAGCCTCGCAGAGCAGATTCTATTAAAGGATTGCTTTGGGTTTATATTGCAGGCGTTGCTGTCCAGCCCTAGTGGACCCGATCAGTAACGCACTGAAAGCTGTGAAACCTCGTTGCAGACTCTGGTCTCAGAGCACTCTGGGTCGTGCTGTATTCATCTCTTTGTTGTCTGTCTCCTTTCCCTCCCAGAGTCGTAAGAAGCAGCAGGAGGAGGTGGATGTGGTGGGCGGGGCCTCGGCCACGAGCAGCGACAGCAAGTCCAGGGATCAGCTGATAAACGAGCGAATCGGCTACAAGCCCCACCCCAAACCCAACAACCTGCCCTCGCTCTTCGGGAACCTGCAGTTCTAGGGGGGCGCTCAGGCCACGCCCCCCAGCTGTGCTTCCACTGACTTCCCTGCAGTGATCAGAGCTGGAGCAGAGCGCCACAGCTGAGACCATGGCAGCATCTTTACAGTCCTCTGCTCCCATCAGGAAAGCCTCGGCACGTTCAGCACTGCTGCAGGACAGACTGGACTGGGGGAGGAGACGGCTTCTCCACAGCGATCGCCTCTTCGTTCGTTTTTTTGTTGTGTGAAAGCACTGGATTGCAGCGCTGAAGACTTGTGCACAATTGAATGTATAAAATACAACCGTTGTTTTTTTAACATTACAATCAAATAATTTTTTTAAAGCAATGTTAAATATTAAAAGTCAAACGGAGAAAAACTGTTTTCTGCTTCTGTAGAACAAGTATTTTCTGCTTTAATTATTTTAGCATTACAAATAAGAGATAGACCTAATGAAATACATGCTGTTTTGTCCCTGGTTCAGCAATGCAAGCATGCCTTTGTAAAGTGAGTGTTTGTTAGCCTGCCTCAATGCCTTCATTAATCCTCTCTTGGTTAATAGATATAAAACAGGGTTATGGGTGATTCTGTGAAGAAACAAGGACACTACAAACCCCCTCCCAAACAAAATACATCCACACGTTACTTTGATAGATTTTTTTAATCTTGAATGATTGATTACAATTCTAAACAAACGTACACATTTAAACGCGAGACGCTTGTGCAGAGTTCTACTCAACAGCGCTTGGAAAAGCTGCTTGAACCCTGAACTAGATAAACAGGACAGCCCTGTCTCTGAAGGGACCGCCGTGCCACGCTCGGATTTCAAGGATCCACTCCGGAGCCCGTGCTGTCCCCACACTGCGAAGGGACTCCGAGAGTTCAGTCTGGATCTCATTGTGGTACCTGGGGGCAGCTCTGCAGGGGTTCCCTCTGCCTGCTCTCAGCTTGGCTTTGGAGCAACGTGGGGCCCTGTTCCAACCGTTTGGGAGGACAAAAGTGGCCCCGTAGTGTTACATTGTTAAAAACACTTAACTTGTGTCTCCCATTGTCCAGTGAATAAGGCATTGTTAAGATAAAGAGACACACGCTGGTAAAATACACAAAACTGAAAACTCCAGGCAGCAACCAAGCACTCTGGTTCCTCTTTAATTTCAGAGATAATCAGAATTCACAATCACTGCATCACGTGTCATTCTTTCTACCATAATAAAAAAATGAATGCAAAGAATTCAAATTTTAAAAAAAGGTTAAATTATCTTCTACTGCTGTTCTAGATCACCATCATAACGGATTTACAGAGAGAAAAAAATATATTATTTCTTAGAAAAAGAGTGAACTGCAGGCACTTCTTCAATAAGAGAGCCTGGCTGCAGTCAGGCAGGACCGATCCTAAACTTCAAGAAGAGAGCCTGGCTGCAGTCAGGCAGGACCGATCCTAAACTTCAAGAAGAGAGCCTGGCTGCAGTCAGGCAGGACCGATCCTAAACTTCAAGAAGAGAGCCTGGCTGCAGTCAGGCAGGACCCCATCCTAAACTTCAAGAAGAGAGCCTGGCTGCAGTCAGGCAGGACCGATCCTAAACTTCAAGAAGAGAGCCTGGCTGCAGTCAGGCAGGACCGATCCTAAACTTCAAGAAGAGAGCCTGGCTGCAGTCAGGCAGGACTGATCCTAAACTTCAAGAAGAGAGCCTGGCTGCAGTCAGGCAGGACCGATCCTAAACTTCAAGAAGAGAGCCTGGCTGCAGTCAGGCAGGACCGATCCTAAACTTCAAGAAGAGAGCCTGGCTGCAGTCAGGCAGGACTTATGGGCTTCTTGCATGTCTATGAATAGAGAACGGGGCACACCTGGAAAAAAGATGCAGAATCTCCACTCTGTATTAAATGTTGTCATGAAACTTGGAGAAGAGAGCCTGACTGGACAGCTCCAGGACACTGGGCAGGGCTTCCACAGCTCCAGGTAACCAGAATACTGCATCTGGGTGTTCAGACAGGTTTGGCTGCATCAGCTCCCAACAGTCCTGTTCACTGAGCTATAGCCTGTGCCATTATCCCTGCAGACACAGGCCAATGCGCTTTTGCATGGTATCAGTGTATGAATGGAGAACGGGGCACACCTGGAAAAAAGATGCAGAATCTCCACTCTGTATTAAATGTTGTCATGAAGACGGGGCGATGGAGAGTAGGCTTATTTTCAATCTGACTGGACAGCTCCAGGACACTGGGCAGGGCTTCCACAGCTCCAGGTAACCAGAATACTGCATCTGGGTGTTCAGACAGGTTTGGCTGCATCAGCTCCCAGCAGTCCTGTTCACTGAGCTATAAGCAGGTGTGCCATTATCCCTGCAGACACAGGCCAATGCGCTGCATGGTATCAGTGTATCAGTGCTGGGGTCGCTACGAGGGCTACAGCTCCCTTCATGATGAGGGATTATTAAGGAGTTTGGGGATTCCCTGATTGCTCCATGTGCAGTTTCAGAAAGAGAGAGAGCGGTCCTCGAGAGTCCAGGGTGTGTGTCCAGAGGCAGGGCTGGTCTGGTCTGGTCTGGTCTGGTCTCCATCACGATGGTCAGTGGGTCCCGGCACCGCATCGGTGATGTCCACCACCACTGCCTTCTTCCAGCTGAAGGAAAGTAGCCGTGCTTCAGCCCCTCCAGAGCACAGCCAGCAAGAACACAGCGATGCAGGCTCCCACCATCATGAAGAGACAACACAGAGAGGAAGTAGCTGAGCACCACCTGGATGATGTGCCTCACAGTCCCATCCCCAGAGTCAGGGTGAGCCAGGCTATCCTTCAGTATTCTGATATGTACATAATCTGTGCAACAAAACAACAACAACTGAGTGACTGACAGACAGGCAGACACACAGACACACAGGCAATCAGGCACCACCTCCCGCATTGTTGAACTGAACCCAAGACCCCTGTCTGGTACCCAAAGTAGAAGACCATGGGCTGAGAGGAGAGAGGAAGAGAGCCGGGTTGAGAACGCGCCCGGGGGCTTGACTACAGGAGTGAGCAGCGGCAGTGGCTAATCACAGCAGCTCTTGAACTCCCTCGACAGTCTTGTCACAGCGCAGCTGAACTCCCTCGACAATGGTAATCACAGCAGGGAACTCCCCGACATGGAGTTAATCACAGCAGCAGCTGAACTGTGACAGCATCTCTAATCACAGCAGCAGCTGAACTCCCTCGACAGCATCACTAATCACAGCAGCAGCTGAACTCACCTCAGCATCACTAATCAGAGCAGCAGCCAACTCCCTCGAAGAATCACTAATCATGCAGGAACTCCCACCATCTCTAATCACAGAGACAGCAACTCCCTCGACAGCATCGCTAATCACAGCGCAGCTGAACTCCCTCGACTGGCAATCACATCAGGACCTCCCTCCCCCTCTCTCACAGCTCCCCACTCCCCTCCCTCACATAATCACAGCAGCAGCCCCAACTCCCCCAGGGTTATTAGCAGCTGAACTCCCTCTTCAGCATCTCTAATCACAGCAGCAGCTGAAAAAACAACAGCAACTGAATCACAGCACAGGCTGAACTCCCACATAGGCAGCATCGCTAATCACAGCAGCAGCTGAACTCCCTCGACAGCATCGCTAATCACAGCGGCAGCTGAACTCCCTCGACAGCATCGCTAATCACAGCGGCAGCTGAACTCCCCTCGACAGCATCGCTAATCACAGCGGCAGCTGAACTCCCTCGACAGCATCGCTAGTCACAGCGGCAGCTGAACTCCCCTCGACAGCATCGCTAATCACAGCGGCAGCTGAACTCCCCTCGACAGCATCGCTAATCACAGCAGCAGCTGAACTCCCCTCGACAGCATCACTAATCACAGCAGCTGAACTCCCCTCGACAGCATCGCTAATCACAGCGCAGCTGAAGCTGAACTCCCACAGCGACAGCATCACTAATCACAGCAGCAGCTGAACTCCCCTCGACAGCATCGCTAATCACAGCGGCAGCTGAACTCCCCTCGACAGCATCGCTAATCACAGCAGCAGCTGAACTCCCCTCGACAGCATCGCTAATCACAGCAGCAGCTGAACTCACCTCGACAGCATCTCTAATCACAGCAGCAGCTGAACTCCCCTCGACAGCATCACTAATCACAGCAGCAGCTGAACTCCCCTCGACAGCATCTCTAATCACAGCAGCAGCTGAACTCCCCTCTACAGCATCTCTAATCACAGCAGCAGCTGAACTCCCCTCGACAGCATCTCTAATCACAGCAGCAGCTGAACTACCCTCGACAGCATCCCTAATCACAGCAGCAGCTGAACTCCCCGACAGCATCACTAATCACAGCAGCAGCTGAACTCACTCACCATCATCATGTGGCCCCCTCCACCCCCGTGGTCGGGCATGGCGCTGGGGGGAACGTGGTTGCCATGGGAATCTGTAGTCGTTTCCAGGGCAAAGTGGCTGCCATGGGAACCCGCAGTCGTTTCCATGGAGGCGTGCTGGTGGTGGTGGTCATGAGACATGTCCATGTTTGGCCAAACGGTGAAGCTGAGAAGAGGAGACGTGAAGCGTGGAGACCTGAAAACAGAGAGGAGAGGAGTCACATCGAGCCTCCAAGCTGCTATTCCATCAACTCCTCTTTAAATGTCATTAACACGGAGCCTGTCTGGCCAGACTCCCTCCTGTCATCTCCTCTACCCTCCTACAAGCCCGAGCTCCGTCACAGCGCATTACAGGGCAGACGCAGGAGGAGTCCTCAATTCATCGTGCGATTGGGAGAGCAAACCCACCGATCACATCTGCCCGCTCGCAGCCTGCCGTGCTACTCATCGCATTTTAAGCTGTCTGGGTTTGGATCTGAAACTGTTCCTGCTCCATCACAAAGAGCAGCTCTCGGGGTTAGGGTTGGGGTTAGCTGCAGGCAGGGTGCCGTGACGCACGGAGACTGATTCTAATTGAATCAGCCTGAATGAAGTTCACCAGACAGACACACAGAGACGTGTCTGGAAGCTGCGCTGGGTTCTGGGGTTTTCTGGTTCGTAATCCAATCAGATTGAACTGGCATCAATACAGGCTGCGAGCGACGCCCCAGGAAAGGGTACAGGAGGAAGATTTCAGGGGCAGCACACACAGGGCACCCCCGCATGAAACAGAGGCCTTCAGTCAACTTCTCATTGCTACTAATCTACCAGAAGATCAGAAACACTGAAGCATGGATTCTGAGACGCATTTACATTCAGGGTCAGGGATTTCCAAAGCTGAAGAGAGAAACATACGAGGGTCTAGTTCTGCAGCTTTGAGAAAGCTGAAGTCTTCAGTGTTCTAGTTTATACAGCAGAGCCGCCCTGTCTTCAGAGAAACAGCAGAGCCGAGTCTTCAGGTTCTAGTTTATGTGTCTTCAGTGTTCTAGTTTATGCAGAGCTTTCAGTGTTCTAGTTTATACAGGAGCCGCCCTGTCTTCAGTGTTCTAGTTTATACGGCAGTGTTCTAGTTTATACGGCAGAGCCGCCCTGTCTTCAGTGTTCTAGTTTATACAGCCCAGTGTTCTGTCTTCAGTGTTCTAGTTTATACGGCAGAGCCGCCCTGTCTGTGTTCAGTGTTCTTCAGTGTTCTTTATACAGCAGAGCCCCTGTCTTCAGTGTTCTAGTTTATACGGCAGAGCCGCCCTGTCTTCAGTGTTCTAGTTTATACGGCAGAGCCGCCCTGTCTTCAGTGTTCTAGTTTATACAGCAGAGCCGCCCTGTCTTCAGTGTTCTAGTTTATACGGCAGAGCCGCCCTGTCTTCAGTGTTCTAGTTTATACGGCAGAGCCGCCCTGTCTTCAGTGTTCTAGCCGCCCTGTTTCAGTGTTCTAGCAGAGCCGCCCTGTCTTTAGTGTTCTAGTTTATACGGCAGAGCCGCCCTGTCTTCAGTGTTCTAGTTTATACAGCAGAGCTGCCCTCTCTTCAGTGCTGCTCCTGTGCCCTTCCCCAGTGCCCCAGATTTAGCCGTGCTCAATGTCACATCATGCAGGGTCTTCACTTTAAAGGGAAACTTTGTAAACACTCATAAAAAGCAAGATCATAAACATGTGGAATGTGATAAGGCAGCAATAAGGATGGACCCAGCCAAGGTCAGGGAGGCAGACCACTGTTCAGATCAGAGAGTTCACAGTCAGTGCTTTTATTCATATCTAATCTGTGCCAAACCCTAAACACTCTGTGTTTCTGATGCTGCAGGCTGTTGGATGAGGTCCAGGATGGTGGACGTGGTTAAAGCCCTGTTCTCGAGCACCAATGGGATTCGCTCTGCTCCAGTTACAGCTCACACATTGACCTTTTACAAGCCTCAGGAAACAAGGAAACGATACACTGTAGGTGCAGGTGAGATTGCAACATCACTGCAACGATACAGACGTGTTCAAAGGACCTTCTGAACTTGGATCGGAGTGCCCTGGCTGCCGACACATCACACTGTTACATGCAGCACCTGCTTTTATACAGCAATCCTTTCCTTTTACCAGAACCCTGCAGAACATTTCAGACAACCCCATCACTTCACTCCACCCATCCCACCCCAGCTGTGTGAACCCCGAGCCCCTCGGCCCACTCTCTCCGCTCAGGTTGAACCCCGAGCCCCTCGGCCCGCTCTCTCCGCTCGGGTTGAACCCCGAGCCCCTCCGCCCGCTCTCTCCGCTCGGGTTGAACCCCGAGCCCCTCCGCCCGCTCTCTCCGCTCGGGTTGAACCCCGAGCCCCTCCGCCCGCTCTCTCCGCTCGGGTTGAACCCCGAGCCCCTCCGCCCGCTCTCTCTGCTTGGCTTGAACCCTGAGCCCCTCCACCCGCTCTCTCTGCTCGGGTTGAACCCCGAGCCCCTCCGCCCGCTCTCTCCGCTCGGGTTGAACCCTGAGCCCCTCCGCCTGCTCTCTCTGCTTGGGTTGAACCCCGAGCCCCTCCGCCCGCTTTCTCTGCTCAGATCCTCTTACTCACCCTTGACCTGGGGGCTCTTCTTTGTGTTGGGCTCAAGGCTGTCTCTGTGTGCTCCTGCTGACAGATGGCTCAGTTTCGTGTGCTGTGCTCCCTGCAGGTAGCAGCCCCTGAACTCTGTGTGCTGCAGCTCAGACTCGCCGTGTCTGTTTCAGAAGCTTCCTACTCTCAGATCCCAGGTCCTCATGACTTGCTCCCTGTGTTCATGTGATCTCTGTGCTGACTGGAAATTCGAGTCAGCCCCTCCTCTCTCTCTGCTCAGACTCCCTCTCTCCACCCTGCCCTCACTGTCCTCCCACACTGATGGCAGCTTGCCTGCACTGAAGAGCCATACTGCGTTTACTGTGAGTGGAACTGCAGCCCTCTATTCCTCCACTCTAATAACCAAAAACCACAGTCTAATGATGCAACATGAATCCCCTCTAACTGGACTGGCAGAACAACGGCAGGTTTATCCAGGTCTACTGGCTCTAGAGTGAACCTAAAGAAACAGTCCCACAGCCAGCCAGCTCACAGCCTGTGTGTCAGGCTTGCAGGAGGGATTGGAAAGCTTGCACTCTGGCCAAGATGAAGCCCTGCTGCCTCCCAGCCTCTCTTCACCCTCCTAATCCAATGCCATCAGGGGCAAAGTCCCAGAACCCTGGCATGCTGACAGCGCTGTTCCTCATCAGTCATTCCTGTCCAGGAAAAGCATTTCACTCACTTGCAGCTTCCAGTAACCTTTCAGTTTCCACACAGACTCTCTCCCAGTGCCTCCCACCAGAGACAGTGGACCTGCAGCAGCACCAAACCCCTAACTGTGCGCCTCCCACCAGAGACAGTGGAACTGCAGCAGCACCAAACCCCTAACTGTGCCCCCCACCAGAGACAGTGGAACTGCAGCAGCACCAAACCCCTAACTGTGCGCCTCCCACAGTGGAACTGCAGCAGCACCAAACCCCTAACTGTGCGCCTCCCACCAGAGACAGTGGAACTGCAGCAGCACCAAACCCCTAACTGTGCGCCTCCCACCAGAGACAGTGGAACTGCAGCAGCACCAAACCCCTAACTGTGCGCCCCCACCAGAGACAGTGGAACTGCAGCAGCACAAACCCCTAACTGTGCGCCTCCCACCAGAGACAGTGGAACTGCAGCAGCACCAAACCCCTAACTGTGCGCCTCCCACCAGAGACAGTGGAACTGCAGCAGCACCAAACCCCTAACTGTGCGCCTCCCACCAGAGACAGTGGAACTGCAGCAGCACCAAACCCCTAACTGAAATGCCACTTGGGTGGAATTAGGAATTCAATCCCTTATTCATCTGAGACGGAGCGGTTCAACCCCTTGGTTTCCTGCTCTCATGTTATCTTGAGGTAATTCTTGCAAATCAGAACTGCAGTTTCTTGTGGTAAGATTTCAACCCCCTTTGTGCAACATTTCTCTCTGCACCTCCAGCAGCCTGATCACTCTCATGACACAACCACAGCCCTCAGAAACACCAACAAACTGCTTCTGCTTTCACAAGAGAGGAATCGAGACTTCCAGTCAAGCACTTGCAATGGTATTTCAGTGAGTGTGAGAAAGAGAGTGTGAGAGAGAGTGTGTGTGAGTGCATGTGTGAGTAAGAGAGCGAACGAGCGAGCGAGTGAGTGCATGTGAGTGAGTGAGTGAGTGAGTGAGTGAGTAAGAGCGGTGAGTGTGCGTTGGGTTAATAAACAGAGCAGGTCAGTGTCACAGGGCACTGATAACATCTCTATTTGAAGAGCAGCATTGATTTTATGTGCAAGTTGAAAACACACTGAAAATATCTCCTTAAATAAACAAACAGCGGTACCATGATCACGATGAGTTTCTGTATAAAGCACAGTGGTGCTCGCTGTATAAACAGAGCCCCCGCAAGACGCAGACTCCTTATACACGCACTGCGCATGCGCATACTACCGCTCGTGTTAAACACAAGTGCCATGCAATTATCAATGGGTCTGACTGCATCTCTGCACCGCGCTGCCTGTGCAGCAGAACTTGCTGGCGGATTGATATTCACAGTCGCGTATGTCATATTAATATATAGACCGCTTTTTAAAGACAGCGATAGGAATATATATATATATATATATATATATATATATATATATATATATATATATATATATATATAGATAGATAGATAGATAGATAGATATCACCGAATAAAGTGGGATGTCATGTCCGGTGATGATACCCGTGATCATAGAGGTCACTTTGGAAGAGCAGGCACCGGGGTATTTAAACAGGAATACACGCTTACCCCAAACCAGCCTGCTGTATCAATGTCCTCCGGGATCCCGTCCGGGGATACCAACTCCGCTCTCCAAACCGCAGCTGCAAACTGCAATCGCCGCTGCCGCTCCAGTACAGAAAAGGAAAGCACGCCTAACGTCACACTGCCTGCCACGAGCTCTTCAGAGGCCACGTCCAATCAGAAAGCTGCTTGGAAACCACGCCTTCCTAGTTCCGGTGCGTGCCACATCGACACCCCCAACCATAGATGATGATGATGATAGTTTCTCATTGGGTCTGGACTTCTCACGTGACCCAGCCACGCTCCTCTGCTCCTCCTAAACAGGAATTGAAGAGCACGCGAGGGGGTTTGATTAGGGCGGGTTGACAGTCACGCACCCGTAAGCTCTGTAAACTGTTTTGAAAGTTTAGCAGCAATCTTCAAAACGATTGCGCTCTTCAGCGTGCTGTTGGTCACGTATTAAAACCCCCCCCCCCCCCAGGACAATCCCACGTGAACGCTGCACTGCGCGTTTCAGACACTAGATGGCGCCTTGGTATTTTGTTTAATCTTGGTGAACATTTTTTTCATGTAGGATTTATTTATAAATTATATATATATATATATATATATATATATATATATATATATATATATATATATATATATAATGATAGTAATTATATCACAAAAATGGAAAACAAATCTAAACTAAATTTCAAAGATCTTAAGACAGAGCTGTTAAAAGTTCTAAGCGCAAATGCTACCGCCTGCACTGTGTTTTGTGTGACAATTTTATTCAATCAAGTGCGATATAATAGGTAGCCTATATGCTATCGCCGATACATAGTTATTACATTGACAACTCCATCTCCTCGTGACTAACCTAACAAGTGATTGTCCTCATAGTAATATTAATGACATGAATTACAATACCCGCCGCGCCGGTTTAGCTCGCTCTCCTGGAGTCGAGACGCTTGAAGTGTTGCCTGGGTTACCTGCAGCCTGCACCACATGAAACCACGAGACTTCTAAAAGGTGAGGCTGCCGGATGGGCTGATCCACAGAGCGCTGGGACTGGCGCAGGGAACGGAGCACAGCTGCTGGAGAGATGTTGCTGTTTCCAAACAAACTCTCTAGTAATAATGATGCACAAAGTGACTTCCAAACAACTGTAGCATGATTTATTTACACGGACAACACCACTCAGCAGACTCCTGAAAACGACTTATCACACAGGTGGAAGTTAGCGTCTAAAAGTACCACACCTGTCGCGCATTGCATTCTCCTGATTCAGTCACAGGAGCCTTGGCAGAGCGGTGCGATACAAGCACAGCTGAGCTGCGATGGAGCGCCCCAACATCTCATCGCTTCTTAAAACCAGCGCGGCGTTGCTTGTCAGCCTAATCGCAGGCTTGCTTCTGACGGGCCGTCACTTCGCAGACTTTGTCCCGGTAGACGGAGCAGCCCTCTCCCGACCCGCTCTGTGCGTCCTGTCCGCTCTGCTTCTGTTTGCCTTGGTTTGGCTGTACAGACTGTTCTGTGTCCCGATGGAGCTGCTCCGGGGCGCTGATGACGCCGGCTACATCACCCAAACGGGTCGGACCCGAGCCCAAGTTGCCAATGAGGTGCGGCGGCGGAGGAAGACCGGGGACCTGCCGCCTGTGTATCCGAACGGCTGGTACCGAGTGCTGGACTCGCACATGCTGGCCCGCGGCGAGGTGAAGAACGTCACGATGCTGGGTAGGGTCTCCAGGGTGTCTCTTTACTGAGCGCTGTATCTGCGCCGCTGCGTCCCGCAAATTTGTGCAGCACACTAGAAACCTCTCTTTGCTTCCAATCGGCAAATGCAACTTTGTTGTCGGTAATAATAGTAATTAATGAATATTTCCCACTGCCTCTGAATTTCTGTGGATTTATTAATGCAACACAAATAGATATTTGCATTGCTGAGGGTTGCCAGTGTGCTACAGATGGGTAGTGACGCATTTCATTTCCGCCATTAGTTCTATTGCTATTTCTATAGCCATTTCTGTTTAAAATCACTGGATCGGAGAAAAAAATGATATCAAAACTTTGTAATATATATATATATATGTATATATATATATATATATATATATATATATATATATATATATATATATATATTTGAACGCCCACAGTGGAAATGTATCTCGCGTGTGTCTGCAGGGGGTCACGATGTATTGTACGAATAACAGAGACACCAAACATTCCACTGCAGAGAATTCCTTCACTCATGGAATGCTGCAGAGCCTGCGAGCACAGAGAGAAGCGAAGTGATAATGAAGTGGTTCTGTCCTGCCCTGACCTCGGGCTGACCTGGCAGTGCCAGCTCCGTCCCGTACCCGCAGTGGTGCCAGCTCCAGGGTGCCAGGACTGATTGTTCTGGAAAGGAGTCTGCAATCTGGGTCATGTCTGGGAAAAGCACTGCTTCAGTTAAATGTTTGTTGTGCTGCCCGAGGCCAGAACAGAAACTGCTTTGTAACCTTGTTTGTTTGATTGTGTTGGTGCTGGATCCAGGGGCTCATTAAGCTGAGGCCTGTCTGTTCGTGTTCATTCTCATGTGCGTCAATCCCTACTGGGATAATAGAGTCACTGGCTTTTATATTCCAGGACTGTGCTTTCTGTAATGTAGTGAATGTGCTGGCTCTCAGATCCTCAGCACAGAGTTCTCTATATACTGTACTGTATTGAATGTGCTGGCTCTCAGATCCTCAGCACAGAGTTCTCTATACTGTACTGTATTGAATGTGCTGGCTCTCAGATCCTCAGTACAGAGTTCTATACTGTACTGTATTGAATGTGCTGTATTGAATGTGCTGGCTCTCAGATCCTCAGTACAGAGTTCTCTATACTGTACTGTATTGAATGTGCTGGCTCTCAGATCCTCAGTACAGAGTTCTCTATACTGTACTGTATTGAATGTGCTGGCTCTCAGATCCTCAGTACAGAGTTCTCTGTACTGTACTGTAGTGAATGTGCTGGCTCTCAGATCCTCAGTACAGAGTTCTCTATACTGTACTGTATTGAATGTGCTGGCTCTCGGATCCTCAGCACAGAGTTCTCTATACTGTACTGTATTGAATGTGCTGGCTCTCAGATCCTCAGCACAGAGTTCTCTATACTGTACTGTATTGAATGTGCTGGCTCTCAGATCCTCAGTACAGAGTTCTCTATACTGTACTGTATTGAATGTGCTGGCTCTCGGATCCTCAGCACAGAGCTCTATACTGTACTGTACTGAATGTGCTGGCTCTCAGATCCTCAGCACAGAGTTCTCTATACTGTACTGTATTGAATGTGCTGGCTCTCGGATCCTCAGCACAGAGCTCTATACTGTACTGTATTGAATGTGCTGGCTCTCGGATCCTCAGCACAGAGTTCTCTATACTATACTGTATTGAATGTGCTGGCTGTCGGATCCTCAGCACAGAGTTCTCTATACTGTACTGTATTGAATGTGCTGGCTCTCAGATCCTCAGCACAGAGTTCTCTATACTGTACTGTATTGAATGTGCTGGCTCTCGGATCCTCAGCACAGAGTTCTCTATACTGTACTGTATTGAATGTGCTGGCTGTCGGATCCTCAGCACAGAGTTCTCTATACTGTACTGTATTGAATGTGCTGGCTCTCGGATCCTCAGCACAGAGTTCTCTATACTGTACTGTATTGAATGTGCTGGCTGTCGGATCCTCAGCACAGAGTTCTCTATACTGTACTGTATTGAATGTGCTGGCTCGGATCCTCAGCACAGAGTTCTCTATACTGTAAAGTTTCCTCAGTAAGGACCTCAGAGTTCTCTATACTGTACTGTATTGAATGTGCTGGCTGTCGGATCCTCAGCACAGAGTTCTCTATACTGTACTGTATTGAATGTGCTGGCTCTCAGATCCTCAGCACAGAGTTCTCTTTGCTCCCAGATTGTCTGTATAAAGTAGAATATTTGATTCTCTTCAAAGTGAAAAGTTTATGAAGAATTGTGCTTGTAAGAACCCCTCGCCTCATGTGGAGGGCGCGTCACCGTTGGTAACCAACAAGGTGCTCATTGTTTCTTTGGTGTGGCACAAAGGGGGCTGAGGTCACCCCTCCCATCACTACTTTACCTGTGCAGGTAACCAAGCTCTGTTACCGTGGAAACCTTTCTTCTCTTTAACATGAAACAAAAATGCCATTGTGAAGACAAGCCAGGGGGCTCCTGCTGTTTCGTTTATTGTTCCCTGCTAGGAAACCTTTGTGGACAGTTGCTAGAGACTCAACTGCCCTACATTCAGACACGCTGAGTAAATGCCGTCCACGAGCAGTGAATGCACGAGAGAGAGAGAGAACACAGAGAGCATGTGAATGCATGAGAGAGAGAGAGAACACAGAGAGCATGTGACTACACGAGAGAAAGAACACAGAGAGCATGTGAATGCATGAGAGAGAGAGAACACAGAGAGCATGTGAATGCATGAGAGAGAGAGAGAACACAGAGAGCATGTGAATGCATGAGAGAGAACACAGAGAGCATGTGAATGCATGAGAGAGAGAGAACACAGAGAGCATGTGAATGCATGAGAGAGAGAGAGAACAGAGAGCATGTGAATGCATGAGAGAGAGAGAGAACACAGAGAGCATGTGAATGCATGAGAGAGAGAACACAGAGAGCATGTGAATGCATGAGAGAGAGAGAGAGAACACAGAGCATGTGAATGCATGAGAGAGAGAGAGAACACAGAGAGCATGTGAATGCATGAGAGAGAGAGAGAACACAGAGAGCATGTGAATGCATGAGAGAGAGAGAGAACACAGAGAGCATGTGAATGCATGAGAGAGAGAGAACACAGAGAGCATGAATGAATGAGATGAGAGAGAGAGAGAACACAGAGATGTGAATGCATGAATGAGAGAGAGAGAGAGAGAGAGAGAGACAGAGAGCATGTGAATGCATGAGAGAGAGAGAGAGACAGAGAATGCATGTGAATGCATGAGAGAGAGAGAGAGAGAGAACACAGAGAGCATGTGAATGCACGAGAGAGAGAACACAGAGAGCATGTGAATGCATGAGAGAGAGAGAGAGAACACAGAGAGCATGTGAATGCATGAGAGAGAGAGAGAGAGAGAGAGAACACAGAGCATGTGAATGCACGAGAGAGAGAGAACAGAGAGCATGTGAATGCATGAGAGAGAGAACACAGAGAGCATGTGAATGGACGAGAGAGAGAGAGATGCTCAATCTGAATTTCAAGGTAAAAGTTAAGCAGACAAGCATTCCAGCTTCAGTGTACATTTGTCCACAGCGCTCTTGTGCAGAGCAGCGTGGGGTGTCTCTGGGGAGCTGGTATGTGTGGTAAAAAAAAACCTGAACAGACCTTTCTGGTTCTGCAGCAGGATTGTGCTGGAGGGGCGTGGCGTGGTTGCTGGAGCAGAGAGGACTTGCCTCTGCCTTGTATGATTAGTGCATCGAATACCACTGCCTGCCCTGCGGGCACAACTGCACAGAGATGGCTGTCTCCACTGAAAGAAGGCATTTCCATTCTGTGGAATCTGTGGAGTTTCTTATGAAACTCTATCTGAGCTGTCTATAGGTTTGTTCTGGTGTTCGCTCAGCCGACGTGTTTGTCACACTGACTGCCTCTTTAGTTTGGTCCGTCCATTAGTCTTACAGTGAGTTTAAACATTTCAAAGAAAAACTGATGAGTAAAGCAGCTTTAACCCCCCTCCTGCAGTGATAGCATCAGGCTTGCTGCCCGCATTGTCAAGCAGGTAACACGGAAACAACGATCCATCAGTGGAGTGGAACACAAAACTCGCAGCGCTTGTTCGGTGTGGTATTGTTTGTGTTTTTTTATTTATTTTTTTGCAGTGATTTTAGAGGACAGATCAGAGCTTTGCTACCCGACCTGAGCCCGACGGGACCCCACATAAGTGTCGGGTTCGGGTTGGGTACAGTTTGTAACGGTTCGGGTCGGGTTAGTGTTATCAGTGAGTGGATTATGGCGTTTTTAATTTTAAGTGAGTATTTTTTTTTTCTTCTGCTATGTGCAAATGCTTCCTAAAACTCCCTTCCTGCTTCACGATTTAAAACACTCGCTATGCACCACAGGCACTGTCTCATGCCCACTCTCTGTGTCTCGCAGGGGAGCAGGTGGCAGTGTTCCGTGGCGAGGACGGACAGGCTCACGTGGTCGACGCCTACTGCCCTCACCTGGGGGCCAACCTGGCGGTGGGGGGGCGTGTGGTGGGGGGGTGCATCGAGTGCCCCTTCCACGGCTGGCAGTTCCGCGGGGAGGATGGCAAGTGCGTGCGCATCCCCTACGCTGAGAGAGGTAATTAAAACAAAGGATTTAGTGACAGTGCACTTTAACCTGCATGTGGAATGTGTATCTGCTCCTGTAGTAGATACAGAGTCGTGCAGCTGACCTGCAGATCCAGTACATTAGCATGCAGTTCAGCTGCACTCTGTGGTTTATGTATTTTGACCCGTCCTCCCTGCAGTGCCGGAGTTTGCACAGATCAAGCCGTGGCCGAGCTGTGAGCTCAACGGGATGGTGTTGGTGTGGTACCACTGCGATGGCATGGACCCCACGTGGCAGATCCCAGAGCAGGAGGAGATAACTCTGAAAAAGTGGATCTACCGAGGGAGGACCGAACACTTCATCAACTCTCACATCCAGGTACAGCCTGACAAACAGGAGGCAGCCTCTCCCAGCCCTCGCTCCAGTCTAACCATGCATCTCTCCCAGCCCTCGCTCCAGAGTCTAACCATGCGTCTCTCCCAGCCCTCGCTCCAATCTAACCATTCATCTCTCCCATCCCTCGCTCCAGAGTCTAACCATGCATCTCTCCCAGCCCTCCCTCCAGAGTCTAACCATGCATCTCACCCAGCCCTCGCTCCAGAGTCTAACCATGCGTCTCTCCCAGCCCTCACTCCAATCTAACCATGCATCTCTCCCAGCCCTCGCTTCAGAGTCTAACCATGCATCTCTCCCAGCCCTCGCTCCAATCTAACCATGCACCTCTCCCTCGCTTTCTCTCTCACAGGAGATCCCGGAGAACGCTGCAGACATTGCACACCTGTCTCACCTGCACACTCCGAGCATCCTGAGCGGAGTCGACCTGCGATACACCAACAGCAAGGTCTGGGACTTCGTCCGCCACCATTGGGAGGTGAGCACTGGCAGATCCTGTATGACTGGGAGTGTGGGGATAGCACTGTGTCACGAGGCGAGTGAAGATCCTGAGGCCTGGCCTGATGTGGAAAATAAGCACAGGTGTTCAGGCAGGATCTTTGTCTAATTTAGTGGTGCATAAAGTAAGGGAGAACACAGAGGATGTTTTGGTGCATTACCAGAACAAGTCCTGCTACCTGCTGTGGAGAAGAGGGGATCTGAGGCAAGACCTTCACCTGAACCGAAGAACTGAGCCTGATCCGAAGAACTGAGCCTGAACCGAGGAAATGAGCCTGATCCGAGGAACGGAGCCTGAACCGAGGAACGGAGCCTGAACCGAGGAACGGAGCCTGAACCGAAGAACTGAGCCTGATCAGAAGAACTGAGCCTGCTTGCTTTCAGTCTAATAGTGTTGTATGAACTTACACACACATTGAACTTTTTGCTCTGTATTTTTCAGCTAGTATTTTAAAAATAATGACTTCTGAAAATAACAAGTTCAAACTAACCATTTTTGTGAAAATAAGTTTGTGCCTTGTGATAGCCATCTAGCGTTTCTCATCATCCAGAAACCAAGGTGTCTGGTCTTGCATCATCACCAGCTGAAGCTGACCGTTGTGGTCTAGTAATGTGCTTCTGAAGAAATATCACCCAGGCTATTTTTGCTGGAGGTGTTTGAACAGGATCCCGTCGGGATATTTAACTTAACTGCTAGCTTGCTGAAATTAATATTTTTCTAGTTAAAATGTTGAATAAGCCTATCCTTCATATATAACCAAGCTAATGCATTATAATTATTGATACTTAGGGCTGGAGCTGAGCCCTGGTCTGATGGGTGCGTGTGTTTGTGTGCGCTGGCAGGGCTGGCTGTGCCTGGAGGCTGTGCTGAGCCCTGGTCTGATGGGTGCGTGTGTTTGTGAGCGCTGGCAGGGCTGGCTGTGCCTGTCGGCTGAGCTGAGCCCTGGTCTGATGGGTGCGTGTGCTTGTGTGCGCTGGCAGGGCTGGCTGTGCCTGGAGGCTGAGCTGAGCCCTGGTCTGATGGGTGCGTGAGTTTGTGTGCGCTGGCAGGGCTGGCCTGGCTGTGCCTGGAGGCTGAGCTGAGCCCTGGTCTGATGGGTGCGTGTGTTTGTGTGCTGGCAGGGCTGGCTGTGCCTGGAGGCTGAGCTGAGCCCTGGTCTGATGGGTGCGTGAGTTTGTGTGCGCTGGCAGGGCTGGCCTGGCCGTGCCTGGAGGCTGAGCTGAGCCCTGGTCTGATGGGTGCGTGTGTTTGTGTGCTGGCAGGGCTGGCCGTGCCTGGAGGCTGAGCTGAGCCCTGGTCTGATGGGTGTGTGTGTTTGTGGGCTGGCAGGGCTGGCCGTGCCTGGAGGCTGAGCTGAGCCCTGGTCTGATGGGTGCGTGTGTTTGTGTGCGCTGGCTGGGCTGGCTGTGCCTGGAGGCTGAGCTGAGCCCTGGTCTGATGGGTGAGTGTGTTTGTGAGCGCTGGCAGGGCTGGCCGTGCCTGGAGGCTGAGCTGAGCCCTGGTCTGATGGGTGCGTGTGTTTGTGTGCGCTGGCTGGGCTGGCTGTGCCTGGAGGCTGAGCTGAGCCCTGGTCTGATGGGTGAGTGTGTTTGAGGGGCTGGCAGGGCTGGCCGTGCCTGGAGGCTGAGCTGAGCCCTGGTCTGATGGGTGCGTGTGTTTGTGTGCGCTGGCAGGGCTGGCCGTGCCTGGAGGCTGAGCTGAGCCCTGGTCTGATGGGTGCGTGTGTTTGTGTGCGCTGGCTGGGCTGGCTGTGCCTGGAGGCTGAGCTGAGCCCTGGTCTGATGGGTGCGTGTGTTTGTGTGCTGGCAGGTGGCGTGGAGTCCAGAGCCGGAGCCCCACAAGCACTGCTCTCGGATGCTGGTGAAACACGGGCTCACCATCTTCAGGAGGCGCTTCCCTCTGCTGGACATGGACGTCGTCGCCAGACAGGTGCGCTGGGGTCAGAGCTGAGGGGAGGGGGGGAGCCAGACAGGCGCGCTGGGGTCAGAGCTGAGGGGAGGGGGGTGAGCCAGACAGGTGCGCTGGGGTCAGAGCTGAGGGGGGGGGGGAGCCAGACAGGTGCGCTGGGGTCAGAGCTGAGGGGGGGGGGTGAGCCAGACAGGTGCGCTGGGGTCAGAGCTGAGGGGAGGGGGGGGAGCCAGACAGGTGCGCTGGGGTCAGAGCTGAGTGGAGGCGGGGGAGCCAGACAGGTGCGCTGGGGTCAGAGCTGAGGGGAGGGGGGTGAGCCAGACAGGTGCGCTGGGGTCAGAGCTGAGGGGAGGGGGGGAGCCAGACAGGTGCGCTGGGGTCAGAGCTGAGGGGAGGGGTGTGAGTTACACAGTTAAGCTTGTGTATCAAGTGCTCACCATCTGTCTCTGTCTGTCTGTCTGTCTGTCTGTCTGGTTCAGGTTGGCCCAGGCGTGGTGTTCATGACTTTTGACCTTTCCTTCCTGGGTCGCGGGCTTATCGTGCAATGTGTGACCCCCGTGGAGCCCCTGCTACAGTGTGTGTCTCACAGCATCTTCTACCAGGCAAACGTCCCTGCCATCGTGCCCAAGTTCATCCTGCGAGCAGAGTGCATACAGGTAACAGAGTTCATATAGACAGTGCAGAGTGCACACAGGGTTCATATAGACAGTGCAGAGTGCATACAGAGTTCATATAGACAGTGCAGAGTACATACAGGGTTCATATAGACAGTGCAGAGTGCATACAGGGTTCATATAGACAGTGCAGAGTGCATACAGGGTTCATATAGACAGTGCAGAGTGCATACAGGGTTCATATAGACAGTGCAGAGTGCACACAGGGTTCATATAGACAGTGCAGAGTGCATACACGGTTCATATAGACAGTGCAGAGTGCATACACGGTTCATATAGACAGTGCAGAGTGCATACACGGTTCATATAGACAGTGCAGAGTGCATACACGGTTCATATAGACAGTGCAGAGTGCACACACGGTTCATATAGACAGTGCAGAGTGCATACAGGGTTCATATAGACAGTGCAGAGTGCATACAGGGTTCATATAGACAGTGCAGAGTGCATACAGGGTTCATATAGACAGTGCAGAGTGCATACAGGGTTCATATAGACAGTGCAGAGTGCACACACGGTTCATATAGACAGTGCAGAGTGCACACAGAGTTCATATAGACAGTGCAGAGTGCACACACGGTTCATATAGACAGTGCAGAGTGCACACACGGTTCATATAGACAGTGCAGAGTGCACACACGGTTCATATAGACAGTGCAGAGTGCATACACGGTTCATATAGACAGTGCAGAGTGCATACACGGTTCATATAGACAGTGCAGAGTGCATACACGGTTCATATAGACAGTGCAGAGTGCATACAGGGTTCATATAGACAGTGCAGAGTGCATACAGAGTTCATATAGACAGTGCAGAGTGCATACAGGGTTCATATAGACAGTGCAGAGTGCACACAGGGTTCATATAGACAGTGCAGAGTGCACACAGGGTTCATATAGACAGTGCAGAGTGCACACAGGGTTCATATAGACAGTGCAGAGTGCACACAGGGTTCATATAGACAGTGCAGAGTGCACACAGGGTTCATATAGACAGTGCAGAGTGCACACAGGGTTCATATAGACAGTGCAGAGTGCACACAGGGTTCATATAGACAGTGCAGAGTGCATACAGGGTTCATATAGACAGTGCAGAGTGCATACAGAGTTCATATAGACAGTGCAGAGTGCATACAGGGTTCATATAGACAGTGCAGAGTGCACACAGGGTTCATATAGACAGTGCAGAGTGCACACAGGGTTCATATAGACAGTGCAGAGTGCACACAGGGTTCATATAGACAGTGCAGAGTGCACACAGGGTTCATATAGACAGTGCAGAGTGCACACAGGGTTCATATAGGCAGTGCAGAGTGCATACAGAGTTCATATAGACAGTGCAGAGTGCATACAGGGTTCATATAGACAGTGCAGAGTGCATACAGGGTTCATATAGACAGTGCAGAGTGCATATAGGGTTCATATAGACAGTGCAGAGTGCATACAGGGTTCATATAGACAGTGCAGAGTGCATACAGGGTTCATATAGACAGTGCAGAGTGCATTTGTCAGGTTTTGTAGAGACAGTGTATGGTGCTGTGAAATGCATTTAAAGGAGTGAATGAATGGGTGAGTGATGAGGCCGCTCCCCTCCCTGCAGTTCGAGCGGGATCTGATGATCTGGAACTATAAGAAGTATGTGTCCAAGCCGCTGCTGGTGAAGGAGGACTCTGCCATTCAGAGACACCGCCGCTGGTTCAGTCAGTTCTACAGTGAGAACAGCCCTCGCCTGAGCTTCCAGCAGGACCAGCTCGACTGGTGAGGCCCCGGCATGCCAGAGAGAGGCACACGCACTGGAACATGCTGAGGCATTGCTGGGAGTGTGGGAGCTGTAAGCGAGGGCGCAGTGAAAGGGTTAGGGGTGAAGCAGCGGCTTCTCCAGGTATCGCCTGCATTCGTCTCCAATGTTCCTCCACTGCTGCTCTTTTTGCCACTGTGATTGTGCATTAGGGATGTTGCATTGTGTTATGGTGAGGATTATTTTGGTGTGCGAGTCTGTATATATTAACAATAATCCAATGAGGTTAATACAGTCGACATAGTTTGTGTGAAATCATTTGGACAATGTTGTTTTAAAAAAAATGTTTTCAGAATATTTTTGTAACTATAAGTTGTTAAAAATAATGTTGTATTTTAAAATACAGACTCTAAAATAAATATAACTCTACAATTATTTTCTTTTTGTATGCATTGATTTTTTTACTACATATAAAGTAGGTTTCAATAGCAATGAAGTCTGTGCTCTGCAATGTGATGCTAGAGGTTTACGAGAGCCAGCTGTAATGAGAGATACAGGGCTGTGTGTTTCAGCATGCTGTAATGAGAGATACAGGGCTGTGTGTTTCAGCATGCTGTAATGAGAGATACAGGGCTGTGTGTTTCAGGATGCTGTAATGAGAGATACAGGGCTGTGTGTTTCAGCATGCTGTAATGAGAGATACAGGGCTGTGTGTTTCAGCATGCTGTAATGAGAGATACAGGGCTGTGTGTTTCAGGATGCTGTAATGAGAGATACAGGGCTGTGTGTTTCAGCATGCTGTAATGAGAGATACAGGGATGTGTGTTTCAGGATGCTGTAATGAGAGATACAGGGCTGTGTGTTTCAGGATGCTGTAATGAGAGATACAGGGCTGTGTGTTTCAGGATGCTGTAATGAGACAGGGCTGTGTGTTTCAGGATGCTGTAATGAGAGATACAGGGCTGTGTGTTTCAGGATGCTGTAATGAGACATACAGGGCTGTGTGTTTCAGGATGCTGTAATGAGAGATACAGGGCTGTGTGTTTCAGGATGCTGTAATGAGAGATACAGGGCTGTGTGTTTCAGGATGCTGTAATGAGAGATACAGGGCTGTGTGTTTTCAGGATGCTGTAATGAGAGATACAGGGCTGTGTGTTTCAGGATGCTGTAATGAGAGATACAGGGCTGTGTGTTTCAGGATGCTGTAATGAGAGATACAGGGCTGTGTGTTTCAGGATGCTGTAATGAGATACAGGGCTGTGTGTTTCAGGATGCTGTAATGAGAGATACAGGGCTGTGTGTTTCAGGATGCTGTAATGAGAGATACAGGGCTGTGTGTTTCAGGATGCTGTAATGAGAGATACAGGGCTGTGTGTTTCAGCATGCTGTAATGAGAGATACAGGGCTGTGTGTTTCAGGATGCTGTAATGAGAGATACAGGGCTGTGTGATTCAGCATGCTGTAATGAGAGATACAGGGCTGTAATGAGAGATACAGGGCTGTGTTTTCAGGATGCTGTAATGAGAGATACAGGGCTGTGTGTTTCAGGATGCTGTAATGAGATACAGGGCTGTGTGTTTCAGGATGCTGTAATGAGAGATACAGGGCTGTGTGTTTCAGGATGCTGTAATGAGAGATACAGGGCTGTGTGTTTCAGGATGCTGTAATGAGAGATACAGGGCTGTGTGTTTCAGGATGCTGTAATGAGAGATACAGGGCTGTGTGTTTCAGGATGCTGTAATGAGAGATACAGGGCTGTGTGTTTCAGGATGCTGTAATGAGAGATACAGGGCTGTGTGTTTCAGGATGCTGTAATGAGAGATACAGGGCTGTGTGTTTCAGGATGCTGTAATGAGAGATACAGGGCTGTGTGTTTCAGGATGCTGTAATGAGAGATACAGGGCTGTGTGTTTCAGGATGCTGTAATGAGAGATACAGGGCTGTGTGTTTCAGCATGCTGTAATGAGAGATACAGGGCTGTGTGTTTCAGCATGCTGTAATGAGAGATACAGGGCTGTGTGTTTCAGGATGCTGTAATGAGAGATACAGGGCTGTGTGTTTCAGGATGCTGTAATGAGAGATACAGGGCTGTGTGTTTCAGGATGCTGTAATGAGAGATACAGGGCTGTGTGTTTCAGGATGCTGTAATGAGAGATACAGGGCTGTGTGTTTCAGGATGCTGTAATGAGAGATACAGGGTTGTGTGTTTCAGGATGCTGTAATGAGAGATACAGGGCTGTGTGTTTCAGGATGCTGTAATCCCAGATACAGGGCTGTGTGTTTCAGGATGCTGTAATGAGAGATACAGGGCTGTGTGTTTCAGGATGCTGTAATGAGAGATACAGGGCTGTGTGTTTTCAGGATGCTGTAATGGGGCTCCTATCCCAGCCTGCTTCCTGCCCTCCTCCCCACTCCTCCACGGGGCTCCTATCCCAGCCTGCTTCCTGCCCTCCTCCCCACTCCTCCACGGGGCTCCTATCCCAGCCTGCTTCCTGCCCTCCTCCCCACTGCTCCGCGGGGCTCCTATCCCAGCCTGCTTCCTGCCCTCCTCCCCACTCCTCCACGGGGCTCCTATCCCAGCCTGCTTCCTGCCCTCCTCCCCACTCCTCCACGGGGCTCCTATCCCAGCCTGCTTCCTGCCCTCCTCCCCACTCCTCTGCTGGGATTGGCTGCCTGCTGACTGCAGAGTGACTTATCAGCCTCTTATCAGGGTGCAGGTACCTGATGTTTAATTTCCTTCAGTTAGCAGTGAGCTGGGCTCAGGAGAGAAGGTAAGACTCTCCTTTAGATTACTGGGGTGAGGAAAGGAGCTCCTAACAGAACTTTCACAAAACTGTTTATTTCTTTTTTAATTGGCAGAAGTGTTAGAATGTGTTTCTGACTTCAAGAGCTGGAGAAAACGAGATTGTATTTACAATCAGATCAGAGAACACTTCCAATGTTAACTTTCTAATCGGAGCCAAATGCAGACAAAGGATGTTGTGGGCGGGAGTGTAAAATTGTATTTATTCATTATTACTTTCACTTTTTTTTTTTTTTTTTGTACTGCTACTTGTAAAAATATATAGTGAATATTTGCAAAAAGATTATAATTATTCATTCCTGAGCCTCATGAGACAGTTTGTTTGTTTGTTTTTAAAAGCTGATCGGACGGGCGTACCTGCTGTTGCTTTGTCTCCAGTCAGCAGCATAGCGGCAGCTCTGTACTGGGACAGACAGGGAGAGAGAGAGGACAGTTCTGCTGAGCTCGGGATGGAGAGTTTGGGGGTACGAGAGACCCCCTCTTGCAGTGGGCAGCAGCAGCAGCAGTGTGGGGCTGAGGCAGTGCTTTCTGAAGTACCTGGACCAGGTGCTGCGCAGAGTCACAGTCACATGTCTGTGAGCAGCGGCCAGTCCCACTCTGCTCAGGAGGGCAGTGCTGTGATCGAGGAAGGCGTTGACAGCCCCTTGCTGTCCGCTGATAACACGGCAGCCGGCTCTGTTGCTTTCAACCTGGGTCCTGATGGAAGCGGGGGCGGCTGCCCTCCTGAGCCGCTGCCCTCCAGCTGCCTTGCCATCCCCATGCCAGCGGGATCTTCGGAGGAGCAGGACGAGTGCCCGATCTGCAAGGAACCGTACGAGGGTGCCGACCACAAGAGGGTGCTTCTGAACTGCAGCCACGCGGTGTGCAGCTGCTGTCTGGATGCCTTGCAGGAGAGCCGCGGCAGAGCCGACGTCGGCCGGGTGAGTTGCCCGCTGTGCCGCCAGAACACGCCCATGCTGGAGTGGGAGATCCGGAGGATGCAGGAGGAGATGGTGTCGCAGTTCAGCTGCTCTGCGCACGCTTCCTCCCAGCAGAGCCCCCTGCTCCCTCCGCCAGCCCCTCCCTTCCCCGGGGCCCCCCTGGAGACGCAGCTCCAGAGCACGTGCGTGTCCAGCTGCCCCGCCTGCCTCCTCCCCCTGTTGGGCCGGCCCGGCTCCTCCTGCCCCTGCTGCTACAGGCTCTCCCTGTGGGAGCTGAGCTGCATGCTGCTGCTGCTCTCCCTGCCTGTCATCATCCTGGTGCTGCTCTGCACAGCCAGGCAGTGAAGCCCGGAGGTCTCCCCTTGCACAGGTGAGCTGACACACTGAGCTTCTACAGCTTCTCTGCCTGAGCTCCAGTGTGACCGACTCGCTGTAAACCTTGGAACGGATCAGAGCACTGCAGAACGGATCAGAACACTGCAGCGGGAGGCTGCCACCCATCTCTGTGGACCTGCCGCACCTTTTAACATAGCTAATGCTGTTAAAGTGCAGGCCAGCCTACTGGGCTTGTAGTCTGTGGAATTCAGCGTGCCAAGAGGAAAGCGGACTAACTGTGCTTCTGCTTGTCACTGAATGTTTTCACTGTTAGTGTTATGTGCTGTTGTTGTCATCCTAATACATAATGTCTGCAATAAATCTATCTTTCTCCACTTGAGGAAAAAAAATCTGTGCATGTGTTTGTATTTGAGCTGTGAGCTGATTGGATGTAATTCTGTGATGCAACAATCGGAAAGTTACAAAAATTCCACTAGCAAACCCCTGAAACCCGGATCAGAGCACTGCAGAACGGAGTTCTTATCAGTACGAGTGATTCTGTCGACACACACGCCTGTGCCAGCGATTTAGTACTCGTGACTGTAAACACATTTAAGGATTTACTGTTCTCAAAAACACAGCTGTTCAATATTTAACATCCTGAAGCTGTCACACTGTGGTAAAGAACGAACACACCCTGCCTCCTGCTCCACCCCCTGTGAGGGTCTCAGTGTCCCTGCAATACACACACACACCCTCTCTCCTGCTCCACCCCCTCATGCTTTCTCAGAGTGAGGTCTGTGAGGGTCTCAGTGTCCCTAAAATGCAAACACACCCTGCCAGCCTACCCCCTGGTGCTTTCTCAGTAGGTCTGTGGGGTCTCATGTCCCTGCAATGCAACACACCCTCTCTCCTGGAAAGTGAGGTCTGGACTCAGTGTCCCTGCAACACACACACCCCCTGCTTGTCCACCCCTCATGTTTTCACTGTTAGTGTTATCAGTGTCCCTGTTGTCTCCTGCTCCATCCTTTCTCAGAGTGAGGTCTGTGAGGGTACAGTGTCCCTGCAATAAACACACATCACACACCACACACAGGAAAAAAATCTCCTGCATGTGTTTCTCATTTGAGGTCTGTGAGGGTCTGATCCCTGGCTCCACCCCTGTAATTCTGTGATGCAACAATCACAAAGTTACAAAAGGTTCCAGGGTCTCAGTGTCCCTGCAACACACACACACACACAACCCGCTCTCCTGCTCCACCCCTCGAGCTTTCAGTGTGAGGTCTGGAGGGTCGGCCCTGCACAACTGTCTCAGGAGTTCTTTCTCAGAGTGAGGTCTGATTCTGTCCCTGACACACAATCACCTGTGCACACACACATTTAGTACTCCTGTGACCCCTGTAAACACATTTAAGGTTTAGGGTCTGTTCCCAAAAACACAGCACACACACAATACACAACATCCCTGAAGCTGTCACACTGTGGGTAAAGAACCCTGCAAACACACACACACACACACACACACACCTCCTGCCTGCTCCACCCCCTCGTGCTTTCTCAGAGTGAGGTCTGTGAGGGTCTCAGTGTCCCTGCACACACACACACACACACACACACACACACACACACCCTCTCCTGCCCACCCCCACACATGCCTCCTTTGAGGGTCTCGGGGTCCCTGCAATACAAACACACACACACACACACACACACCCTCTCTCCTGCTCCACCCCCTCATGCTTTCTCAGAGTGAGGTCTGTGAGGGTCTCGGGGTCCCTGCAACACACACACACACACACACACACACACACCCCCTCTCTCCTGCTCCACCCCCTCGTGCTTTCTCAGAGTGAGGTCTGTGAGGGTCTCAGTGTCCCTGCAACACACACACACACACCCTCTCTCCTGCTCCACCCCCTCATGCTTTCTCAGAGTGAGGTCTGTGAGGGTCTCGGGGTCCCTGCAATACAATCACACCCCCACCCAGTGATCGAGGGCCTGTTGAAAGATAGCAGGGCACATTAAGTGGAGTGTGCAGCTCTGTATGTGGATGGCAAGCGTCTCTCACTCGCTCACTCACACACACTAATGGGATTTCGTGAAGCCAGGCTTTTAATTCAACCACTTACTGCATGAAACAGGCCTCTGGGACTCGACCCTGCTGAGAGAGCGGCCGCTTGTCTGAAATGCAACTCCCGCAGCAGCACTGCATTACCTGCAACGCCTCTGCAAGGAGCATGCACTGCTGCTTCTATACAAGAGGGCTGGCTGGGACTCTTGAAAAGATGCTTGTCAGTGGGCAGGCTGAATCACATTTAGCTGAATCTATTTCCAGCTACATGGAAATGAAGGAGTGAGATAACTGGTCTGTGTGGTTTGGTTTCTATTGCTCGTTATCATAGATGTGTAATATATTATGTATATATATATTACTCGTTGTGCAATACACTGTGTGTGTGTATGTGTATATATATATATATATATAATTTTACTCACTAAGGTGGCATGCTGCTGTGCAGTGTGCAATGTGTGTTTTAATCGATCTGGGCTGAGCTATTGAAGCAGCAGTAGCTGGTGAGGGGTTTCTATAGAAGGCTGCATTGCAGGCTCTCGCTGCTTCCTTGATGTTTCTGAGCCGGCAGTGACTGTGAAAGTGGTGGGGGAGGGGGCCCTCTGAACACAGAGCAGGCCAGCGAGAGCCATGTCCTCCCTTTGATTCCAGCACTGTCTACATGCAGTGCTGATGTTTCGTGCTGTGACTGAGAGCCATGTCCTCCCTTTGATTCCAGCGCTGTCTGCGTGCAGTGGTGATGTTTCGTGCTGTGACTGAGAGCCATGTCCTCCCTTTGATTCCAGCGCTGTCTGCATGCAGTGCTGATGTTTCGTGCTGTGACTGAGAGTCATGTCCTCCCTTTGATTCCAGCGCTGTCTGCATGCAGTGCTGATGTTTCATGCTGTGACTGAGAGCCATGTCCTCCCTTTGATTCCAGCGCTGTCTGCGTGCAGTGCTGATGTTTCGTGCTGTGACTGAGAGCCATGTCCTCCCTTTGATTCCAGCGCTGTCTGCGTGCAGTGCTGATGTTTCGTGCTGTGACTGAGAGCCATGTCCTCCCTTTGATTCCAGCGCTGTCTGCGCAGCAGTGCTGATGTTTCGTGCTGTGACTGAGAGCCATGTCCTCCCTTTGATTCCAGCGCTGTCTGCATGCAGTGCTGATGTTTCGTGCTGTGACTGAGAGCCATGTCCTCCCTTTGATTCCAGCGCTGTCTGCATGCAGTGCTGATGTTTCGTGCTGTGACTGAGAGCCATGTCCTCCCTTTGATTCCAGCGCTGTCTACATGCAGTGCTGATGTTTCGTGCTGTGACTGAGAGCCATGTCCTCCCTTTGATTCCAGCGCTGTCTGCGTGCAGTGGTGATGTTTCGTGCTGTGACTGAGAGCCATGTCCTCCCTTTGATTCCAGCGCTGTCTGCGTGCAGTGCTGATGTTTCGTGCTGTGACTGAGAGCCACAATAAAACTGCTACTGTCAGAACTGAAACTCGACAGGAAGCCTAGTGTTAGATTACAGTAATCACAGCATTTGAAAAACCACAAACCAGCGAGATGTTATTTAAAATAGCACAAACCAGCGAGATGTTATTTAAAAAACCACAAACCAGCGAGATGTTATTTAAAATATCACACAAACCAGCGAGATGTTATTTAAAATAGCACACAAACCAGCGAGATGTTATTTAAAATAGCACACAAACCAGCGAGATGTTATTTAAAATAGCACACAAACCAGCGGATTTAATTTTTTTTAATGACGCGGAGTGAATTGTGTTAATCCAATAATAATAATAATAATAAATAAATAAATAAATAAATAAATAAATAAATAAATCGGACGCCTGAAGGGCAGAATAATCTCTCGAGACCTCTTGTTGGGGTGCGTGCTTCCCCCCCCCCCCCCTCATCTGCAGCAGGAGCAGTCAGCGGGAGCGCGCCTGTAAGTGTGACGCGCGCTCCCTCGGGCGGGCACAGATTTCAGCACCGAGGACAGCGCTTCATACAGACAGGACAGCGACGATGTAACCGGAGCACCGTTACTCGAATCGGATCCCGACATCAGCGCGCAGCATTATTTTAACTGCAACAAAATAAAGACAAAAAATATTCTCGGTCTGCTCAACGCTTCAGTACGAGTGGTGCAGTGCAGAGTCTGCAGACTGGACACAAAGCCAGACCTGCCGTTTCAACTCCGAGTCACATAACGATTAAACATAATGAGGGGCTGCGATTAGAGTCGTTGAGATCCAACAGCGCCCGCATGCACGGACCGGTCACAGTCCGCAGCACTGCCTACTAATCTCGACTGGCATGTACTGCGGGGTATTTCAGCCAGGTACTCGATGAAGAGCAGATGAAGCCAGCGAGAGGAAACGACTCATTCATATAAAACAGCATCGATCTAGTCGTACACAATGCGTCTTTTTCTGCTTGCAGTATTTTTTTCTTGCTCCTTTGCAAGGGGCGGCTGTGACCCCAAGATCGTGAACATCGGAGCCGTGCTGAGCACCAAGAAGCACGAGCAGATGTTTAGGGAAGCGGTGAACCTCGCGAACAAGCGGCACGGCAGCTGGAAGATCCAGCTGAACGCCACCTCCGTCACCCACAAACCCAACGCCATCCAGATGGCTCTGTCCGTGTGCGAGGACCTCATCTCCAGCCAGGTAAGCGCAGTGCCGCCCGGAGGCGCCCCTGACTACGGGCTGGTGTGAACACTGCAAGGAATCCGCGGGGATGAGATGTGCTTATGCGTGTCTTGTTTATTTATGTACTTATTAATTCATTTATGAATTCATGTGGACATGTATGTGTTCATTTAAAATGTCTGATATTGCGCTCATTGGGATCTTGTATAAAATGGTATCTTTTTAAAATGCATCGACATACGCAGGAGTTACACACAAGCAAATGTCACGTTTTTTCTTTAAGATTTCTGTGTTAACAGTAAGAATATAAAATATAATATGAAGATAAATTCTCACAGCCATTCCAATGCGTTAAGAGAAAGTCATTGAAGTGACGGCGTGGTTCTGCAGAGTGCTTTTACATTACATTGCTATGTTTGTAATGGTTTATATTGTATTTTTAATGACATCGTTATTAGCTCTATTAATAATCGCACAGTAACAGTTCTCCTTATACAGCATTCGATGTGCAAAACCGACATGCATTTACCGCAGCCTTTAATCGTAATATATGTCAATAGCATTCATGCATAAAAACAATACAACAGAAGCATGCGCGTGACAAACGTTACGCAATGCATGCTTCACTTGGCGACCTACATGCGCGTCCTGCTGCAGCACAAGCTGCCCCCGCTGGAGCTGTGTGTCGAGGTCGTGCCCATTCCACACTGACCAGTCAACGGGACAGAGAAAGGGATCGCTCTTCTTTTACGTGTAACCCGTCAGTTAAAACAGTGGGTGTGTTTAACACGTAGCGGATAGTAAATTAAAATAGTTAACATGCTGATGGGGTAGCATCCTTCATTTATTTACCAATAAACAAACGCTTCCGAAACAATAGGGGTGAGTCGATAAATAACAAGGACACATTGCAACACATATACCAGGTGTGATCGTTTCATTCGGTAAAGCGTCTGGAATGAGATTTCAGCACATGGGATGTGTCTGTTTGCGCGTTTGCAAAAAGCGGCGCCAGGCTTTCTTCATGAAGACAGTCTCCGATGCGCGCACACATTTTAACAAAACCGCTCTCACCATTGTGCCAACATGGCGCCCATCCAAGTTAGAACCATCTGCGCTGCATTGGAGAGTGGAAAGAAAACACTCCACGGTCTCGCAGCACTAATTTCAACGAGCTAGCTCTCGACAATACTGTGTGTGTGTGCATCCCAGCAAGCCCTATACTACTGAAGATGTGTAAATGAAAAAAAACCCACACAATCCACATGGGAATCCCAGCATGCAGCGGCATGCAAAGGGGATTCGCTCATTTACGCGAATGCTGCTGGAGCCGAGGGATGAGCGGGAGCAGAAGAGCTCAGATAGGGTATTGACTGCTGTGACCGGAAGATGTGCTTCAGTTCACTGTGGAGCGCTCAGCTGTTCCTGAAGAGAAATCTTTTCAGATTGTCTCCGGATTGAAAGGGTAATTAATGACTGTTGTCTTGGTTTAAAACACTCAACGGGATCCATACTTAGTGCTGCGGATCTGGATTTCATCTCATTAAATTGGGAAGAGGAGATTAGCGATCAGGCTTACCTTTGGTGTCTCATCCTGTATGCTGCTGAGAAACCCTTTGCGACTGCTGTCTGCCTCACCGCTCTGCTGCCAGCAGGGGGCGCTTTGCGGTGCTCCAGCACTCGCACTGTATTCTGGGTACAGAACACTCGCAAAGTCAGCAGCGTAACAAACACAAGAACAAAAGAGCGTGAGAAAATGTAGCTCCAGCTGCGTGTCTCTGATTGAACTCCCTTTACTAAGAAACTGCTCGAGTCACTTCTCAAAGAACCCAATGATTCAGCATCAACAGAGTGTCCTGCGACTCCTTCCATACCTTCCCCCTCACACGTGGAATAAGACACCCACCCTCTTTTTGATTAGGATGTCATTTTTAAGATGCTTTGTTTGCAGTAATTCAAGCTACACCCAGTACAGCAATACTGTTTAATGATGCCGTTACTTCAACAGGTGTATGCGATATTAGTGAGTCACCCCCCAGCTCCGAACGATCACCTGACCCCGACTCCAGTGTCCTACACAGCAGGGTTCTACCGCATACCTGTGGTGGGGCTGACCACGCGCATGTCTATATACTCTGACAAGGTAAGCAGTGTGCCTCAGAGCAGTCACTGTGCTGTGCTGTAACATGCTCTCTATAGACCCTGCAGTGGAGCCGTGCTGCAGGCTCGTGTGTATTCATGTGAAGCAGTCCTCAGTGTGGGGGTGCTGAAGGGTCCCCTCCCCTCCCTGCAGAGTATCCACCTGTCGTTCCTGCGCACCGTGCCTCCCTACTCTCACCAAGCCCATGTGTGGTTCGATATGATGCGCGTGTTCCGCTGGAACCACATCATCCTGATCGTGAGCGACGACCACGAGGGCCGTGCGGCGCAGAAGAGGCTGGAGACACTGCTGGAGGAGAAGGAGTCCAAGGTGAGCCCCCTTCCCCAGAGCAGGGGTCTGTCTCTGCCTCTCTCTGTGTGTGTGTGTGTGTGTGTGAGTTTCCAGTGTTAAATATCTCAAAGCTGTTCTATGTATGTAGAGTTCTGTTATGTAAACACATTTCTTTTCATTGTAACAACATTGGCTAACATTTTACTGCTAGAAGCATCAACAACATCCTAAGTGGTTATCTGACAGAACTGTGTACTTCTTCATCTCACATGCTTTTGCCATAGTCAAAATCTCCTACATGTGAGTCAACAGCAGGAGCAAAAAACATGGACATAACCTGGGGCTCTGCAAAATAAACCAAAACCACCAATGAAAACATCTGCAGGCCATTTAACCCTCGATATCCTATTGGTTTATTTATTTGTTAACTGTTGTTATGGCCTCTGATACATTTGCCTCTGAAATGATATGCGATCACCTGAATATGCTAACTAAAATATCAACAAAAAAGAAATCATCGAAAAACAAAACCTTTAAAAAGAAAGCTGTGAAGTCTGTTAGGAAAATAACAACTGAGACATTTCTTGAAGACCTGTTTTAAATGTAAAACCACAGCCCCTTCTTTAGAAAGTGCATTCAGCCTGACCCAGCCCAGCAAGGACAGTCCCAGATTCACAGTGAGGGTTTGGGATTGTGCCTGACCCAGCCCAGCAAGGACAGTCCCAGATTCACAGTGAGGGTTTGGGATTGTGCCTGACCCAGCCCAGCAAGGACAGTCCCAGATTCACAGTGAGGGTTTGGGACGGTGCCTGACCCAGCCCAGCAAGGACAGTCCCAGATTCACAGTGAGGGTTTGGGATTGTGCCTGACCCAGCCCAGCCTGAGGACAGTCCCAGATTCACAGTGAGGGTTTGGGATTGTGCCTGACCCAGCCCAGCAAGGACAGTCCCAGATTCACAGTGAGGGTTTGGGATTGTGCCTGACCCAGCCCAGCAAGGACAGTCCCAGATTCACAGTGAGGGTTTGGGGATTGTGTCCCCAGCCCTGCAAGGACAGTCCCAGATTCACAGTGAGGGTTTGGGATTGTGCCTGACCCAGCCCAGCAAGGACAGTCCCAGATTCACAGTGAGGGTTTGGGATTGTGCCTGACCCAGCCCAGCAAGGACAGTCCCAGATTCACAGTGAGGGTTTGGGACGGTGCCTGACCCAGCCTAGCAAGGACAGTCCCAGATTCACAGTGAGGGTTTGGGATTGTGCCTGACCCAGCAGCAAGGACAGTCCCAGATTCATGTTTGGGAAGTCCCAGATTCTTTTGGGATTGCAGCCCAGCAAGGACAGTCCTGATTGAAAGGGACAGTCCCAGATTCACAGTGGGGTTTGGGATTGTAATCAGAATGACAGTCCCAGATTTTAAAGTGAAGGTTTGGGATTGTGCTTATCAACCACCTTCTATGGGTTTGGGACTGTTTTTCCCAGCCCAAACCAGTCCCAGATTGGAACTTTATTTTTGAAGTAGCGGCCTTGTTGCAGCAGGAGCTCAATGCCGCTGTGATCTGCTGGTGCCGGGGCTCAAGACTGCATTTCTATAGTAAGGATTGCAGGAGCAGAGATTCATGCACAAGTGCTCTGGATCGTTTGTTCTAACATAGCTGTGCACTTCAGAGTGTAGATGTGCTGCAGATCCCCTCAACACACACAGGCGTTATTCCCACACTATTGATGAAGTGGAGCTGTGATTCTGCAGGAGCTTTCAAAGCTGAATCTCTCCAGGGCTGTTTCCCTATGAATCTCCTGGCTGATCCGAGCTGGAATTAGAATGACATTGCTGTTCACTATGGAAGCAGTCAGCTGGAAATATCTGCTGTTGCTGAATATCAACCACTGCTGTGGATCAATATTACATAACATTTTCCTGCAGAATAGAAACATTTTGCACATTTGAAGAGCAGTGGCTGCTTTTATTTTGAGCCTCGCTACCAGTATTGTACTCTAAGTGAAGACACGTGTTCAGTTGTAGTACAGTGTACAATGCAACACATTCTGTGATCCCCACAAGGGAATAGGTGCCTTACAGCACATCTACTCAAGAAGAGCGCTTTGCCACTGGCCACTTGGGATATATAGAACAACATTGTTGGGACGTTTCTTTAAGAAAGAAACCCAAATGCCAGCAAAACAGCAAAATAATCCTCTGTGAAAGAGCCTTGCTTGGTCAGTGAAATAGAATTCCTTTGTCAATACTAACCCTGCTGTTTGAAGCCACGCTCACAGTAAGGTGAATCCTTGGTGTTGCCCTCCTCGTGCGAGGGTTTTGCAAGCCCCAGTGTTAGAGGCTCCCTGTTTTAAGCAGGAAAGGAGAGAGATGTTGGATTGCTTTACTGCACACCATTTTCAACTGTTTATAATATTCTTCTGTGTCTACACATTTTCTCTGTGCACATTATTCATCAGAATAAAAAGAGGAACTATGAAAACCTCGACCAACTGTCCTATGACAACAAGCGAGGACCCAAGGTATATATGCATGGGAAATGCACGCCGCCCACCAGTCTTATTCTGAACATAGCCGTTAGAAACCAGTCCAACACCGTCACCAGGCGGGCCAGACCTGGTTCTGATCTGCTAGCACGCCTTTTTTTATGTTGAGACGATTTTTATTTTTGTTCAATTATTTTAATCAAGAATGTTTTTTTTATGTTTAAATAATTTGTATCTCTATATAAAACCCAACCTGAGAGAGATATATATTTATTTATTTTTTGTGTAAGGAATGCATGTAATAAATTGACGAGTTTGCAAGTATATATTTTTCAAACTCTGGTAGTGTGGGACAGACACTTCCAAGATACTTTTTGACTTTCACTTTTTTTTCTTCATTTTTTTGGGATAAAGTGCCCCCCCCCACATGTTTTCAGTTTCCGGATCAGTTTGCATTTCGCTAGCCCTCCTCTCTAACTCTAACATGCACGCCCTTCTTTGGAGTCTTGATGCCCTTCATTCAGTTTGCATGCACAATGCAGAACCTCTTCTCCTAGATTACATTCTTTTTTTAACTAAACACATTCTCTGGAAGATCTTTTTCTTCACTTGAAAAAGACAGCGTGGCTCTGTGGGGTAAGTAGACTACTTGACTCATTCTCTTGCTCACACCAATCGCAGGCTGAGAAAGTTCTACAGTTTGAACCCGGATCCAAAAACGTAACGTCACTGCTGCTGGAGGCGAAAGAACTGGAGGCCAGAGTGCTGATCCTGTCAGCGAGGTCAGGCCTGTATTCTGCTCTTCCTCTGTCTCTTTAGAGTTACACCCCTCATGTGAAAACAACAGCCACTATTTAACACCTAGACGTCCTCGCATGATGGGGGAAATAAAGCGTTTTTGTTTTGTGTCCTGGATATTGCTGTCAAACTCTTGCAGTTATAGATATAACCTATATAACTATAGATTTGTCAATCCGCTAGTGGCTCACCTGGCAGTTGTGGGCGAGTCATGCAGTCAGAGGCCTGCAAGTTGGAGTCCTGGCTGTGCCGAGTTGCTAATCTTGGCTGGTGATCCACAGGGAGCGTTGCATTGGCCCTGGGGGAGTAAGATCGTCAGGGACTGTCTCTCCTGAACACGCTCCGCATGATTATTTACTCCACTTCTGTAAAAGAATGTTTATAAAAGCAAGTCCAAGGTTTAAGAATGTTAAAGTGGTGCGAGGAGCTTAGTAAGTGTGACCCTGTTTGTTACTTCAGGCCTGGTAGAGTTGGTGCAGCACTGCCTCTTTGAACTGGTACGGTGGGAAGGCTGTGCTCACACTGCTTCTCCTGCTCTCACAGTGAGGACGATGCTGCCACAGTGTACAAAGCAGCCGCCGTCCTGAACATGAGCGGCTCCGGGTACGTGTGGCTGGTGGGCGAGAGAGAGCTGTCAGGGAACGCCCTGCGATACGCGCCTGACGGTAAGACTCCTCTGTTACCGGGAGTTTAAATGGAGCAGATTGTCACTGTCATCACTCCAGTCTAGGGTGGAGGAGTAAACCGCTGAAAGAGTTCCATTGCAGGTACCACTGTTAAACATGGTGCTGCGTGAATGTGATGTGATGTCTCAGCGGTAATTACAGGAGGCAGAGAGGCACCTCGTGCCTGAGTCTCCTGAATCACAGCCGTGTTCCTGTGTCCTGTATCTGCAGGCGTGATCGGACTCCAGCTCATTAACGGGAAGAACGAGTCGGCGCACATCAGCGACGCCGTGGCCGTGGTGGCACAGTCCGTGCACGAGCTCTTTGAGAAAGAGAACATCACAGACCCCCCGCGGGGCTGCGTGGGGAACACCAACATCTGGAAGACAGGCCCTCTGTTCAAGAGGTAAGCGCTGCCAAGGCGGTCCTGGGATCCACGCAGGACCCCCATGTGAACTCAGGACAGTCAATGAGCTCCGAGGCCCCCTGCTGTTAGCGGCCAGTAATGCGTTGCATTGAGGCTCTTCATTGTGTCTTCACTGGGGCTCGATGCTGTTTCCTTTCTCTGTTTAATCACAGAGTCCTGATGTCCTCCAAGTACCCCGAAGGGGTGACGGGACGCGTGGAGTTTAATGACGACGGCGACAGGAAATACGCCAACTACAGCATAATGAACTTGCAGAACCGCAAGCTGGTGCAAGTGGGCGTGTACAACGGCAGCAACGTAGGGAGCGCTCGCTTCATTCTTCTGGAGTCTTTATCCTGCTTGTATCTGGCATGCTTTTCAATCATTGAACAGGCTCAGTGGAAATCACAACAGAGACATCATCGTTATTATTATTAGTAGTAGTATTAGCATTGTTATTAGTAGTATTAGCATTGTTATTAGTAGTATTAGCATTGTTATTAGTAGTATTAGCATTGTTATAGTAGTATTAGTTGTTATTTAGCATTGTTATTAGTATTAGCATTGTTATTAGTAGTATTAGCATTGTTATTAGTAGTTATTAGTAGTATTAGCATTGTTATTAGTATTAGCATTGTTATTAGTAGCATTAGCATTGTTATTAGTAGTAGCATTGTTATTAGTATTAGCATTGTTATTAGTAGTATTAGCATTGTTATTAGTAGTATTAGCATTGTTATTAGTAGTATTAGCATTGTTATTAGTAGTATTAGCATTGTTATTAGTAGTATTAGCATTGTTATTAGTAGTATTAGCATTGTTATTAGTATTAGCATTGTTATTAGTAGTATTAGCATTGTTATTAGTATTAGCATTGTTATTAGTAGCATTAGCATTGTTATTAGTAGCATTAGCATTGTTATTAGTAGTATTAGCATTGTTATTAGTAGTTATTGTCCACATCCTTGTTATTAGTTGCTTGTTAAATGAATGGAGATGTGTTATTAGTATTCTCTTAGTCAGGTTTTATTAAATGACAGGATTAGATCATCTGGTTAAGCATTGTTATTAAACATTGTTAAATTAGCATTGTTATTTCAGATTAGCATTGTTTGAGCAGGTATTAGCATTTAGTTGTGAGTATTAGCATTGTTATTAGTATTAGCATTGTTATTAGTAGTATTAGCATTGTTATTATTAGTATTAGTATTAAATTGTTATTAGTAATTAGCATTGCTATTAGTATTATTAGAACTTTATTAGTACCATTGTTATTAGTATTAGCTGGACATTAGCATTGTTATTAGTAGTATTAGCATTGTTATTAGTAGCATTGCTCCACATCCTAACGCTGTGCTTGTTAAATGAATGGAGATGTGCTCCCTCTTCTCTTGTCAGGTTTTATTAAATGACAGGAAGATCATCTGGCCGGGCGGGGAAACTGAAAAGCCGCGTGGATTTCAGATGTCGACGAGATTAAAGGTGAGCAGGTATTAGTGTTGCGACCCCATGAGAAGCCAGCCCTGCCTCTGTGTGCAGGGGAGTGCTAAACTCCAGCAATGCAGCTTGAACTGATTACAACCAATGCTCTGGACATCAGGGCGTTCCTTCTGCTGGCTGAAACACTGACCTGGGTATGAACTAATGGAGCGTGCGGCAGTCCTGGAGGCTGTGTGGTTCAGTGGTTAAAGAAAAGGGCTTGTAACCAGGAGGTTCCCGGTTCAAATCCCACCTCAGCCACTGACTCATTGTGTGACCCTGAGCAAGTCACTTAACCTCCTTGTGCTCTGTCTTTCGGGTGAGACGTAGTTGTAAGTGACTCTGCAGCTGATGCATAGTTCACACACCCTAGTCTCTGTAAGTCGCCTTGGATAAAGGCGTCTGCTAAATAAACAAATAATAAAGTCCTGCCTCGCTCCCCTCTAGAGGGCGCTGTGCTGTGGCTCGGGTATGAACTAATGGAGTGTGCTCCAGTCCTGTCTCGCTCCCCTCTAGAGGGCGCTGTGCTGTGGCTCCGGTGTGGACCGCAGTGCATTGCCTGTGTTATTAATGGCATGTTGTTTGCACTTCACAGATAGTCACAATACACCAGGAGCCCTTTGTCTATGTGAAGCCGACCCTCCTGGATGGGACCTGCCCAGAGGAGTTCACAGTAAATGGAGACTTGATTAAAAAGGTGATCTGCACGGGCCCCAATGAGACCATCCCAGGTAACAAAACAGGGACGTTTACGAAATCACTGTGCCTTACTTCTCTTCATCAGACCTCGGGGAAGGGTCTCTTCACTCAGACATATATATGTGTATATATATGTGCGTGAGTCTGTGTGTGTGTGTCTGTGATATCCACAGTGTATATATATATATATACACGTACAGTGTGATATATATATCATTGTTCAGTGAAAAGCCCCAGGTCTATATTAAGCAGTGTCTCTGCTGTTTTAATTACAGGACGCCCCATTGTCCCGCAGTGTTGTTACGGTTTCTGCATCGACCTGCTTATCAAGCTGGCCAAGACGATGAACTTCACATACGAGGTGCATCTGGTAGCTGATGGGAAGTTTGGAACGCAGGAACGAGTGAGTGTGGCAGCTTCTCAGATTCAATGGGCTTGTGCTAGTCTCTGCAGTTCGTACCTATCTGTTGCAGGGCTGTGTGATCTCATTCTCAGATTGCTAGTCTCTGCAGTTCGTACCTGTCTGTTGCAGAGCTGTGTCTGCAGGGCTGTGTTGATCTTGTGATTCATCAGATTGCTAGTCTCTGCTGTTTGTACCTGTCTGTTGCAGGGCTGTGTGATCTCATTCACAGATTGCTAGTCTCTGCAGTTCGTACCTGTCTGTTGCAGGGCTGTGTGATCTCATTCTCAGATTGCTAGTCTCTGCAGTTCATACCTGTCTGTTGCAGGGCTGTGTGATCTCATTCTCAGATTACTAGTCTCTGCAGTTCGTACCTGTCTCTTTGAACGCTGTGTGATATATATTGAAGACGTTGCTCCCAGACAGTACAGACAAGCCTCTAATTGTAGCTCAGGGTGCTTTTAAACCCCTTCTCTCCAGAGTGACGGCTCGCACTGCCTTGCAGGTGAACAACAGCAACAAGAAGGAGTGGAACGGGATGATGGGAGAGCTCCTCAGCGGTCAGGGAGACATGATCGTGGCTCCTCTGACCATCAACAACGAGCGCGCCCAGTACATAGAGTTCTCCAAGCCCTTCAAGTACCAGGGCCTCACCATCCTGGTTAAAAAGGTAGCGTCAGGCTTCTTCATGCTGGTTTCCAGGTAATAGCAGTGGGGAGCGCTGCAGCCGCTCGGCTCCGGGCATTGGCACCAGTAATAAGCAGCCAGGTCTCAGGAGTCTCATTCTTGATTTCCCAGGTGAATGCTGGCTCCTGTGGTTTAACGTACTTCGGTTTGATGTCGCTTCATTTCTCCTCCCCAGGAAATCCCGCGCAGCACCCTGGACTCATTCATGCAGCCGTTCCAGAGCACGCTGTGGCTGCTGGTGGGGCTGTCGGTGCACGTGGTGGCTGTGATGCTGTATCTGCTGGACCGGTTCAGGTGAGCGTCCAGCCCGAGGAGGACCCTGCGGTTCATCAGCTCTTCTTTCCTCTCTTTCCTCTTTTTGTCTCCATTTTTTCACTGCCAGTCTTTCTCTCTACTGGGGTCAGGTGACATTTTTGTATCCAGACCTTGCTTGCTGTTTGTCACTCAGTTTATGACAGCTCATCACATATTGACCAGCCAGTCTGTCTGTGTGTTTGTCTTCCTCCAGCAGGACTGACAGCTTCTGGGTATCGTGTATTTTGGGGAATTCTGGGAATAAATCACCGAATTTGGGGAAGAAAAAGTCCCTTATGTTTTTATATTTCTCACAGTGTGTTAGGAAGTGAATCTCTCTCCCTCCCTCTCTCTCTCTCTCGCTCTCTCACGCCTCACTGTTTTCCAGCCCGTTTGGACGGTTCAAAGTGAATAGTGAGGAAGAGGAGGAGGATGCCCTGACCCTGTCCTCAGCTATGTGGTTCTCCTGGGGGGTGCTGCTGAACTCTGGGATAGGAGAAGGTAAGGAACCCTGAGAGAGAGGGTTTAGTGGGGGGGGGGGGGGGGGGGGGGTAATAAATGGGTTTAGGGAGAGGGTTTAGTGAAAGGGGGGGTTAATAAATGGGGGTTACTGAGAGGGTTTCCCGAGCGCTCGTGCTGCTGTGTTCTGCAGGGGCTCCCCGGAGTTTTTCGGCGCGGATACTGGGGATGGTGTGGGCCGGCTTCGCTATGATCATCGTCGCCTCCTACACTGCCAACCTGGCTGCCTTCCTGGTGCTGGACAGACCAGAGGAGCGCATCACCGGGATCAACGACCCCCGGGTACGGACCCCAAACACAACCCCACCCCCCTAACAAACACAACCCCTGGGCTTCCTGCCTCTCTCTCTCATGCTGTTCTATTGGTTTTGCATTTGAAAACTCTTCTCTTCTCTCTCTGGCTCAGCTGCGAAATCCATCGGACAAGTTCATCTACGCGACAGTGAAGCAGAGTTCAGTGGACATCTACTTCCGACGGCAGGTGGAGCTCAGCACGATGTACCGGCACATGGAGAAGCACAACTACGAGAGCGCAGCCGAGGCAATCCAGGCCGTCCGAGACAAGTGAGTCCAACTATGTGGACCAGGAATTGCTTTGCTTTCCAACAATATACTGTTTCAAAAACCAGCATGTCTCAGGCAAGCATAGGATTGGGGTGGAACAGTCTACTAACTTCAAAGCGTTTTTCAGAGAAGATGGATTTCTGAATGATTTTTCAGTTCCATGATCAGACGGGTCTCGGGTTTGGTGAAGTGGTTAGTGTGTGTCCGGTGATGTTCATGCCCCTCTCTCCCACAGCCTGCTGCATGCCTTCATCTGGGACTCTGCGGTCCTGGAGTTTGAGGCGTCCCAGAAGTGCGACCTGGTCACCACTGGAGAGCTCTTCTTCCGCTCAGGCTTCGGGATTGGGATGAGGAAGGACAGCCCCTGGAAACAGAACGTCTCCCTCGCCATCCTCAGGTCTCCCGCTAGCATTGCTTATACGTTCCAAACAGAAATGACAGTCTGACCCTGACAGGTACACAGGCAGCTTGGCATACCCTGCCCACGTCATCTAGCTCTTCATATTATTACTGACTTGTTTGCTTCGGTCTGGCAGCACAGGGAAATAAAGTACCCAAATCAGCAGGTTGCAGTCCAATCAAATACAGAGTAAACTCACAAAGCTTTGTGGGATTAAACCAGTGTCAAATACCACACTGAGAACTTGCTAAAGGTTTGATGTTTGATCTTGGGTTAAGCAGTCAGGTGTCTTACCTTGGCTTCGTTGGCTCTGGTATAAACAGTGGCATGTCTGCCCTTCATTGCGGTGGGGATCGAGTTCCTCGTTTCCTATCTCTGCATTTTTTTCTCTAGTTCCCATGAAAACGGCTTCATGGAAGACCTGGATAAAACCTGGGTGCGATACCAGGAGTGCGATTCCCGAAGCAATGCCCCTGCGACCCTCACCTTCGAGAACATGGCAGGTACAGAGCCCGAGTCAAGCTTCCATTTCCCTGCCTGCCCCTGGGGGACGACGCTGCAGCTCCTGTTCGTGGGACACAGGCTCTACAGGGGGCTCAGAGCCAGATAATCAGAGGCCTGCTCACTTCCGATGCTGCCCAGTCAGCAGTACTGCACAGCAGCGTTGCAAAGGCCATCAGGAGGCTCTGTGACAGGTTTTAAAATCCAGGGTCCTGTTTGAAAGAGAAGATCTAGAACCACAAGCTTGTGTTGTGTTCAGCACACAGGTCTGTTCTCTATAAATCAGCATATCTTCAATCAGGAACCATTCTGACCGGGTTTATAACTGTACCTCCGGGCTGCGCTCACAGAGAGGCCCCGTGTCCACTCTGAGGTGTAACTCTCGCATCCCCTTTCTCCCCCAGGTGTGTTCATGCTGGTTGCTGGAGGTATCGTGGCCGGAATATTTTTGATATTTATTGAAATTGCGTACAAGCGACACAAAGACGCACGGAGAAAGCAGATGCAGCTCGCGTTCGCTGCCGTCAACGTCTGGAGGAAGAACCTGCAGGTATGGCTTTTAAACTCATCTCTTTACTCCAGCTGGGCCGCTGGAAGGCGGTGGTCGGATTCAGTGAGGCGCACTCCTGGGATCAGGAAGGATTGCTGCTGTGGTTGGAGGGTCTGAAGCAGACAGAGGAGTTTGATTGTTTCAAAGCCCATAGGCTACTTGTTTCTGGAATGATTCGTAACGGTATGCTGAATGGACTCAAGGCTGGTGATGCCAAACCTGAGGATTGAATGTATTGTATTTAGTGTGGCTTGGTTTATTTAAAAAATAAAAAAGGGAAACTTGTAACAGGGATCAACACAGGTTTTTAAAACCCCAGAATAAGTTTCAGGGGGTGAGGGCAATATTCATCTGTTTTTTTTTTATTACAAGATAACTGTGTTAAAGAAAACAGGGCAAATGACTGAGACAGTTTGGGAGAGCAGAGAGCACACGGCTCTGTAGGAGTGGAGTATCGGAGCCAGAGTTCCCGGGACTGGAGCATTCACCCCCCCCCAATCACACTGCCCCCCCCCCCCAGACCAGGAAGCAATCACACTGCCCCCTCCTGGACCAGGAAGCAATAAACAATCACACTGCCCCCTCCTGGAGCAGGAAGCAATCACACTGCTCCCTCCTGGACCAGGAAGCAATCACACTGTCCCCTCCTGGACCAGGAAGCAATAAACATTCACACTGCCCCCTCCTGAACCAGGAAGCAATCACACTGCCCCCTCCTGGACCAGGAAGCAATAAGCAATCACACTGCCCCCTCCTGAACCAGGAAACAATCACACTGCTCCCTCCTGGACCAGGAAACAATAAACAATCACACTGCCCCCTCCTGGACCAGGAAAATAAATCACACTGCCCCTCCTGTTCCAGGAAGCAATAAGCAATCACACTGCCCCCTCCTGAACCAGGAAACAATCACACTGCCCCCTCCTGGACCAGGAAACAATAAACAATCACACTGCCCCCTCCTGAACCAGGAAGCAATCACACTGCCCCCTCCTGGACCAGGAAGCAATAAGCAATCACACTGCCCCCTCCTGGAACAGGAAGCAATAAGCAATCACACTGCCCCCTCCTGAACCAGGAAGCAATCACACTGCCCCCTCCTGGACCAGGAAGCAATAAGCAATCACACTGCCCCCTCCTGGAGCAGGAAGCAATCACACTCCCCCCTCCTGTCTCTTGTGTGTCCCTACAGGACAATAAGGAGGCTCCAGGCAGGGAAGTACTTGGCCGAGCCGGGACTCCGAGATTAGTACGTAACACCCATCTCACTGCATGCCATCCTCTCTGTCACAACTGGAATTCTACAGACCAACAGAAAATACATCCCAGTTCATGGCATGACCCAGTAATACTGATGTTTCTAATGAAGCCTGTAGTAAAGGTGGAAAAACAAAGTAACAAAAGCAAATGAAACAGCGTTGACCCTTTCCCTCTTAGAAACGGCTCCTCTTCTCAGAGACAACCCTGTGTCTCAGAGCCGTCACAAAGCGCCCATGCAGCGCTGCTGGTTAGCTGGCGGGTCACAGAAGTGGCCAATAAGAGGGAAAGAGTTCATATTGACAGCTCCATTCACTCATACTGTCTGTGGAGAATGAATGTGGGAATGTGGCCCCAGATCTTTGGACGGGCTGTTGACACCACCACCCCCCCCCGAGCGACTGGCTGCTCCCCACTTCATTTTTAATAAAAACCCTTTTATCCAAACTGCCCCAAGGACATTGACAGGTCTGGTATGAATGGGAGTTCATGTGAAACGCTGACACCGGTGGAGTAATGGCTGATTCTCCAGTTTGTCTAAGAGGGCAGTTCAGATAAAACTGTATTTTACAGCTATGACCTTTTCTAACTTGCTGTGTCATATAGTGGAGAGCTTCAGCCATGAACTTTCTGTCTCTGTTTGTCTCACCAAAAAAACCCAGAACTGTACGAGATGAGTTGAATATGAGTTCTGTAATAAAGAGGGGTGAGATTGAAATGAGTGAGCGGAGGATGGCCGTGCCTCACGTCAGGGTCCTGCCATTGGAACAGGGAGCTGCACAGGAACACGACAGCATTCCTGTCTTGAGCCCTGGCAAAGGAACGCTTACTGCAAGTAGCTGTTTGAAACGTCATGCCATTATGCAGCCAAGTCGCTAGTGATGTGAATCTCGTAGTGTGCAGTGTGGGGATTGCAGGGAGCTGTTTTGGATTGGATTTGTAAAGTTCTGCATGAACACAAGGGGGCAGAAGAATTCCTGTTCACATTGTGGGAGGAGCTCAGGGCTGGGATGGACAATGGATTCAATCCTCCATTAAAGCCCCAGAGGCTTAATATTCAGCCCATAAGAGGAACTGGTCTGAAAACTGGAATGAATATTTATTACATCTTTCAGGGGCGAGGGGCAAGGGGCAAGGGGCAAGGGTATGATTGAAGAGATAGGGTTACATATCAGGAGGGATGAATCTTAACTACTGCAGCGCAGTGAGATGTAATCTACACCATCCCACAGCAGGCACCTGGTTAAAGCACTGAAGCTAAAGACCACGACCGATGATATCTTTGAACAAGCTTACCAAAAACACGTCCACATAGAGCTCACTAATATACTGTCAGCAAACAGCTGGGCTTCTTTTTCAGTTCCTAAGGTAAGCATATATATATATATATATATATATATATATATATATATATATATATATATATATATATATATATATATATATATATACACACTCTTATGTGTGTATGTACGTATGTATGTTTATATATATATATATATATATATATATATATATATATATATATATATATATAAAGGTAGTTAGCCTCATCTGTAATTTAACAAAGTTTTGTTAAAGGATAGATGCAGTCACCTGTGTAGATTCTTCATGCCGTGTGTTGTTCATGAATCCGAGAGTTGCCCACATTGCCTGTGTTACATGCACATGATCTGTGTGCATGTAATACCTTGGAGAGCACAGCTGTTGGGATGATGCTGGTGCTCTACGGGTTCAGCTTTCTTCAAGCGCAACTCTATCCTGGACAGGGCCAGTGTAGCTTTTACTTGCCAGCCTTTCAGTGTAGGGATAGCGCTTGCTCTGCCGAGTCGTCTGTTCTGCTTGCAAAGGCAGGCGTGGAACCGGCTGGGAAGCAGAACCTCATGTGGATTTGCACTCGTTTTGAGAGGCTTGTGCATCAGAGATCTTTGTTTAAACTGTGGCACAATAGAATATAAAAAACAGATGATCAAGGATCACACATCTGGAGAAGGTGATTGGACCTGCTTGACCATGTGATTGGACCTGCTTGACCATGTGATTGGACCTGCTTGACCATGTGATTGGACCTGCTTGACCATGTGATTGGACCTGCTTGACCAGGCATGCAATAATAATCATTCTAATAATGTGAAGAAGAACATTTCTTTCAGACTGTGTGAACATGTTTTAAATTGGTCTCCTTTCGTTCTGATGGTCGAATCCTCTGACGTGCTTTCTCTCTTCTATTGTCCCTTCAGGTTCTGTCAGTCTTGTTGTATTTGTATTCTCCAGAGCAGTACAGTCACAATGAATCCATGCCCATTTGAATATTGCTGTGCATGCTGGAACGCGCCTCTCAGAGGCTTCTTTTCATTCTTCTTGTTATTTGAAGTGGTCTCTGCTCCACTCGAGAGCCACGCGTGTATTTAAAGCCTCCGAAGCCCCTCTCCCCGATTGCAATGGAAAGGTTGGCAAGTAGCTGTAACTTCAACAGCCACATGAGCCTTTGCTGCCTTGTCAGGAGCCCTGATGGTGAGCCTGTACTGGCCGTGCCCTGGAACGCAATTCATTTCATTCATTCAGCTTTCTGACGGCGCATGCAGACAAGTGAAATTCAGACCACACAGCAGCTAGTGATGCTCATGTGGGATGAATCTGAGTTCGACCCATAGCCTGGTTTTGTTTTTCTGTTCACCACGTTTTTACCTTTGCTTCTTTATGATGTCATACCTATCTCTTGATGACATCATAAAGGTCATGCCTGGCTTCTTGCTTTATGTTTAAACATTTCTTATTATCCCTTTTGTATTATTCTGTATTTTCTGGATTTCTTTCTTAAAGCAACATTTTGGATTTTATCAGAAGATGATTTTTTCTTTTTCTTTCTTTTCCCCCCAATGCAGACGTCTATCTTTCTAGAGACACAGGATGTAAGGATAACAAAATCTGAGTTAAACGCACCGTCACACAGCCACACTAAACACTGTGTGAGGGGCAGGGGCACACTGTAACACATACTGCATGTAGAAACCGTCAGTATGGGGGGATACTGGGTGCTGTGTTTTTAAGGTGGGGGGCGGGGTGTGTAAATAGTGTAAACCCATCAACAATACACATAGCAATACAAGCCAGTGCAATGCTGAATGTGGCATTAGAGGCAGGATTAACTACTGAACTTTATCAAATGGCTGTTGAGACAGGGCAGATTGACAAGGTCACTGGACCTCGCTACCCCTCTTAGAAGGACATTTGGTCAGAGGACCTATTTTTGCACAACCCTGCATGTTAAGGAAGGAAAGCAGCATCCCCAAGACAGGATATCAGTTACCAAACACAGATCCTTTTTTCTAGCAGCTAGCTGTTGTAAATGATTCCAGTTGAGACCCTTCCTGATAGAAGCACAGGCTGGCTTAGTCCTTTCGAATTGCACTTCAGTTATGAGGTGTTGATGTTGAGTGGAGCTGGACTCCCCTCTACAGCAGAGGCAGCAGCAGCAGCAGCAACAGCAGCAGCAGCAGCAGTGAGGTAGGCTTAGATGAAGCCAAACACTCAAACACCTGGGACATCAATAATTCTTCTACATATATATTTATTTTAGGATAGAAAAAGCGGTAGCGCAGAGCCCGACCCCGACCCCAAAACGAAAGCCACTTTTAGGTCCATCAGTACCACCCTGGCCTCCAGCTTCAAGAGACGTAGGTCCTCCAAAGACACGGTAAGGAGATGAAGAAATTCCGCTCTCTCGCTCTCTCTCTCTCTCTTCTCTCTCTCACTTTCTCTCTCTCTCTCTCTCTCTCTCTCTCTCCCCCTCTCTCTCTCTTTCCCTCTCTCTCTTTCTCTCTCTCTCTCTTTCTCTCTTTCTCTCTGTCCCTCTCTCTTTCCTCATTTTCTATGTCTCTCTTTCTCGCTGTCTCTTTCTCTCTGTCCCTCTCTCTTTCTCTCTGTCTCTCTCTTTCCCCATCTCTCACACTCTCTCCCCCCTCTCTCTCTCTTTTCCTCACTCTATCTCAATTCTGCTAACTCATCTATCCTGCCAGAACACCCCATTCCAGAGTTTCTTCACCCTCACACGTGTAGTTAGTCATGGCCACATGTCCGTCAATATCAACCATTGACAACCCATCCAGACTGAGGTAGAGACTAAGGACTGTAGGTCACAGGTGGAGGACTGGGGGTAGGCTGAGGGATGGGACAGCAGGGGTAGGTCTTGCGATGGTGGGGAGGATCACACAGTGGGTTTCTGAAGATGCTCTGCCTCGTCCAGGATCAATGCTAATCTTATCTACAAGTGTTCATTTCTTTTTTTAGTGTTTCCTGTCCCTCCACCTTGTCCCGTCAAACGTACATTTTATTTCAATGTCGCTTCAGATCATACACTGCCTACATTTTAAATAACCTTTTGAGTTTTAATGTGTGTTTCATTGATTTTGGTTTGATTTGTGTTTTGTGTTTGGCACTGATCTGGGTGAAGAAGCGCTGTCAGCATTTGAAAGCATATGCATTAGTGAAAGGCATTTTGTTGAACAGGCTGAACGCATCTCTTGCTATTAAAATGTTTTTTTTTTATTTTTATCTTTGTCAAACTAGAAATACCTCCAGAATCTCATTCCCTTGGTTTGCTGTAGATTTCAAAATGAATCAACAACTTCACAGCATTGCATTTCTTTTATCTGTAGTGAAACCGGCCTTGAACCCTTTCCCTCACTTTGAAAGGGGATTGTTTCCCTGTAGAAAATGAAGCGATAGTTTAGAGCTGCAGTAGCAGGGGAGCCTGCGTCTGCTCTATAAGGCTGTCAGGAGGGCGTTCCCTTCGGACGGCCCCACAGTTCTGTATAGTTTAC
>CM072676.1:0-50000 GCA_036884735.1 Huso huso | reverse complement strand
CAGTGTTTGCAGGCTTGAACCCAGATCTTGGTACAGTACAGTGTTTGCAGGCTTGAACCCAGATCTTGGTACAATACAGTGTTTGCAGGCTTGAACCCAGATCTTGGTACAGTACAGTGTTTGCAGGCTTGAACCCAGATCTTGGTACAGTACAGTGTTTGCAGGCTTGAACCCAGATCTTGGTACAGTACAGTGTTTGCAGACTTGAACCCAGATCTTGGTACAGTACAGTGTTTGCAGGCTTGAACCCAGATCTTGGTACAGTACAGTGTTTGCAGGCTTGAACCCAGATCTTGAACCCAGATCTTGGTACAATACAGTGTTTGCAGGCTTGAACCCAGATCTTGGTACAGTACAGTGTTTGCAGGCTTGAACCCAGATCTTGGTACAATACAGTGTTTGCAGGCTTGAACCCAGATCTTGGTACAGTACAGTGTTTGCAGGCTTGAACCCAGATCTTGGTACAGTACAGTGTTTGCAGGCTTGAACCCAGATCTTGGTACAGTAGAGTGTTTGTTTCTGGGACACTCAGCTGTGTTTGATATGTTGTTCATTGTGCTGTGTAGCAGTAAACATACCGGCAGGAAAGCTTCAATAAGACACTGAAAAGTATTCCTGCGCTTGATTTTCATGAAGGTATGTAAATATGAAGTGCTGCGTTTCCATTTCAATGTGTTCCCTTGTGTATATATGAAGCCCTGTCTATACCATTACTGCAATTGGATTCTAATGCGTTAACTTCTACAGTATGTTCATGTATGATTGTACTGACACGCTATACTGTGTTTAATAGGCTTGCATTTGGATGTTTATATTAGATTTTCTGCACCATCAATGCTATATATCACATCATTAAACTATAATGGAATTGCTTTGCCTGTTTTAAAGAAATATTATGTATCTCTATATAAATGTAAATAATTTGGATGTTTCATCCTTATGACCTGAAATAAATGTCCTCTGGGTATTAGGCGTTTGTGTTTTATTCTTCTCCACACTAGAATAAGGAGCCCTGGTTCTGCATCACAATTACGTCTGAGGGATCAGTCATTGTATTTCCAGTGTGGATCGCTGCGTTTGTCCTGGTTTCAAATGATGTGATGATATCAGAAAACGCATGTGGTGTTCCCCTCATCGTTCAGATTGGCAAGTACATTTCATCTTGTAACTTTATTTTCAAAAATACTCTGAGAAAGACTTCAGGTCAAAACGTTTGCAAACAATTGTAACTATTACTATAACGTCCTGAAAGAAACTACTTCAATGTATATGTTTTATTATTAGTAAAAAGTTAATGAACAAATAAAGACTTTACTACAAGTGTTGAAAAGCACAACATTTAAAACAACATTCTGTTTTCTGGAAATGTATTTTCTGAAACTTTTAACCTCAAACATTTTAAATACATTTACGATCAAGTTAAAAAGTGCAGTTTTGTAAAACAACAATGCTCTACTGATCAGGGCTCTGCAACCTCTCACTGGAGTAATCTCTTCTCCCTCCCAAATAATTGTCTGTACCGTTTCAATGAAATGGTCATTTCAAAGAGGAGCGACAGGAGATTCAGTTTTGTTTGCCCCTGACCCTGCTGAAGCCGGATCCTTTTTTCCTAACGGGAGACGATGTTCTTGCTGTGCATCTTGGGTTTCCTGTGCCCCCTGCTCACCACTCACCACTCAACATGACAAGCTAATCCAGGAGAGAAAGCAATCCCTGCAATAACAAGCCAAGAAGCCTTGAAACTCAACTGGAAATAGGTATTTCAATGCCCTGTTTTACCCATTATTCTGGATTCGAACAACTGTCTCTGTGACCTTGAAAAATAGACCAACGTCACTCGTGTGAACTGGTTCCAGGTCCGGTTCAGACACGTTATCAGCATCAGTCAGGTGAACCAGCCTTGACTCTTTTAAGTGGTGTCCTGTTAATTGTGATTGAATGACACTCACACTTCATGAAGACAATACGCATTCAGCCTATAGAACGAGGAGCAAAAGTACAGAAGACAGTGTGACACTTACCTGAACGAACACACAGGAAAAAGAGACACAAATACAATGTGGGACCCTAAAGCAATGCCAGAAGCAGCTGCAGTATTTACCTGGCGAGTGAGACGGGGCTGCAGGGCTTCAGGGCTGCTTGTATTTGATAAATTCCCCTTGCGAGTTGTCAGGGTGGTCCCAACTTGCTAGATCCTCGTTGTTGAATAAACGATTCTCCAGCAGCTTGATTATAGTCAGATCAGCTGCATCAAACTCACTTTCCTTTGCGTCTGAAGGACATTGGACATTAGCAACCCCATTCTTTCAGTGACTTCAGATGCAAATGACTTGAACACTGAGCATGGCAGGAGTCAGGGAGGCTGTGTGCCCAAACTCCTGTATTAAGCACTGCTAGAAATTCCTTAAGAATTGGAATATACATTAGATACTCCCCTCACAATATTAAACACTACAGTGTCTGGGGAAATTATATAAGGATTTGCAAATCTGTATACAACTGCCCCCAAAATATGAATCATGTAAGTGAGGACTGACCTGAGCAGGACGGCAAACAGCCAGCTGCAGCATCACAAGCCGACGCCTGAGCACCACACACTGAGAAGAGGAAGAGGCTGCATTAGCACACAGTGTAAATGGATAATACTATGTTAAAGTGTGTGTGTGTGTGTGTGTGTGTGTGTCAGGGTCTCTGTGTAAATGGATAATACTATGTTAAAGTGTGTGTGTGTGTGTCAGGGTCTCTGTTTAAATGGATAATACTATGTTAAAGTGTGTGTGTGTGTCTGTTTAAATGGATGTGTGTGTGTGTGTGTGTCTTGTTTAAATGGATAATACTATGTTAAAGTGTGTGTGTGTGTGTGTGTCAGGGTCTCTGTGTAAATGGATAATACTATGTTAAAGTGTGTGTGTGTGTGTGTGTGTGTGTCAGGGTCTCTTGTTTAAATGGATAATACTATGTTAAAGTGTGTGTGTGTGTGTGTGTGTGTCAGGGTCTCTGTGTAAGTGGATAATACTATGTTAAAGTGTGTGTGTGTGTGTCAGGGTCTCTGTGTAAATGGATAATACTATGTTACAGTGTGTGTGTGTGTGTGTGTGTGTGTGTGTCAGGGTCTCTTGTTTAAATGGATAATACTATGTTAAAGTGTGTGTGTGTGTGTGTGTCAGGGTCTCTGTTTAAATGGATAATACTATGTTAAAGTGTGTGTGTGTGTGTGTGTGTGTGTGTGTGTGTGTCAGGGTCTCTTGTTTAAGTGGATAATACTATGTTAAAGTGTGTGTGTGTGTGTGTGTGTCAGGGTCTCTATTTAAGTGGATAATACTATGTTAAAGTGTGTGTCAGGGTCTCTCTACCTTGCTGAGCGCTCGTTTTGATTCCTGAATTACAGTCGCACTTCACAGGTTTGGTCCAAATCTCACACTTGCTGCCGCTGTAACCTGGAGAGCATTCTGAGGGAAACCACGCAATCACACATGGCAAATAAAGAGACTGTAACCCTCTACATACTGATACAAAATGACTGATCTGATCATGTAAGCTTTTTAAAGTGTACATGTCTGTCTGTCTGTCTGCTAACCTGTTCTGGAATAGACCATGGAACTGGCTTTTGGGACTATCTTGGCGCTGGCTGGGACTAGATAAAATAAGCCTTCTGATGGCACGACAGCGGCACATTGAGACTTGGTACTCTGACAGGCATCCTTAGCACTGGTTAGGTCTGACCTCTGTTCATAGCTGTATGGAGGGCTCTGTTCCAGGCCATATCCTGGCTTCTCTTCAAAAAAGTCTGCAGCTGAAGGAACAAAAATGGGAAGGGAATCATTTTCATAAATACATCACAGACTGCAGATAGAAAAGAAAATACAGACGTGGTCATTGTCTTCTGGGTTCAACATGCCATGTGTTCAGCAGAGACACACATTCACTCACTATTCTACCCACTCAGCTAAACCCACATCGTGCAGCATACGTTACAATTGGGCAAATGCATATATCTGTACTGAGGTAAAAACTTGATCAGCAATAAAAACAGTAAAAGAATTTGTCTAAAGTAAAATCCATATTGTTTTTCGTCAGCAATGTTGCTTTCAGTGTGCTCCAGTTTGTACCACTATCACACATAATGACAGGTTGAGCCGTGACAAAGCCAACCCTTCCCATTAGCCTGCCAGATACAATGGTGCTACATGCCATTTACATTACATACTGAGGGGTAGGTGGCTGGATTTCAAAATCAAACGAAAATGGAAAGACTTTTCTGCATACTCCTATTGCGTTTGCAGATGAAGAAGTTCTTCATCGCACAGTCATTGTCAGTAAGAAATCCGGTCCTTGTGTTGAACGAGACACAGTCCTTCAGCCCTCCCTTTACCTTGTCATCAAGAAAATACCTGCAGAGGGATAGAGAGTCCTGCAGACATTAACAGCTGAGCAGCACAAACCATCCACCACAATGATGGACTTCTATCTCTGAGCTGACCAGAACCACAGGCTCTGCTGGATTTCAACTCATTCACTTCCATGCATTTATTTATCCAAGATGTATACTGCTGTTGTTTTATTTATTTTACAAAACTGAAATGCAACCACAAGTCACGGGAATTGTGGCAGTTAATTAAGACATCGTGCAGTTTGGAAACTGAAGCAGCCAGCAAATTAGAGGTGATTTGTGACGGATCTGCGGAGAATATAGTGAAAGTGTTGTGACTTGTGTTTGTTTTTAAATATACAAGCACAAGAGCTCACGTTTTGAGAGAGGGGTCGAGTGTGGATCCTGCGGTCCACTGGAATAGCGACTCCTGAGACCGATCGTTCAGTCCTGTCCAAAATGCTCCAAAGCCAGCAATTACTGGCATCAATTCCTGGAAAATGAAAGACTTCATTATTCAATATTTCAGAAATAATAAAAAATAAAAAGCACCAGAGAGGGAGAAACGACAGGACAATTTCATATTACAGTTTCATTTCATATTAGAGCATCATTTCATATTACAGCATCATTTCATTTTACAGTTTAATTTCATAATACAGTTTAATTTCATAATACAGCATATTTCATATTGCAGCATCATTTCATAATACAGTTTAATTTCATAATTCAGCATCATTTCATAATGCAGCATCATTTCATAATACAGTATCATTTCATATTACAGTACCATTTCATAATACAGTATCATTTCATAATACAGTACCATTTCATAATACAGTACCATTTCATAATACAGTACCATTTCATAATACAGTACCATTTCATATTACAGTACCATTTCATATTACAGTACCATTTCATATTACAGTTTAATTTCATATTACAGTTTAATTTCATAATACAGTTTCATTTCATAATACAGTACCATTTCATAATACAGTACCATTTCATAATACAGTACAATTTCATATTACAGTATCATTTCATAATACAGCATCATTTCATAATACAGCATCATTTCATATTACAGCATCATTTCATAATACAGTTTAATTTCATATTACAGCATCATTTCATAATACAGTATCATTTCATATTACAGTTTAATTTCATATTACAGCTCCATTTCATAATACAGCATCATTTCATATTACAGTATCATTTCATATTACAGTTTAATTTCATAATACATCATTTCATAATACAGCACCATTTCATAATGCAGTTTCATTTCATATTACAGTACCATTTCATATTACAGCTTAATTTCATATTACAGCATCATTTCATAATACAGTTTCATTTCATAATACAGCATCATTTCATATTGCAGCATCATTTCATATTACAGTTTAATTTCATATTACAGCATCATTTCATAATACAGTTTCATATTATATTTCATTTCATTTACAGTTTCATTTCATATTTTGCATCATTTCATATTACAGCAGCATATTACAGTACCATTTCATATTACAGCATCATTTCATATTATTTCAAATACAGTACCATTTCATGTTTAATCATTTCATAACATATTTTTCATTTTCATATTACAGCATCATTTCATAATACAGTTTAATTTCATATTACAGTTTCATTTTCATATTCATCATTTTTAAAACAGTACCATTTCAAACAGTTTAATTTCATATTACAGGTCATTTTATAATACAGTACCATTTCATATTAAAACATCATTTCATAATACAGCATCTTCTGTTTCATAAATACAGATCATTTCAAATACCTATTTTTTAAAACAGTTTACATTTCATATTAAAATCATTTCCATGATCATTTCATGTCACAATCATTTCCCATACAGCGGTTTTTTATTACAGCATCATTTCATAACAAAGGTACCATTTCATATAACAACATTTTCATCCAAATTTCAAATACAGTACCAGGAGTGTCATTTCATGTTACAGTACCATTTCATATTACTTTCATATTAAGCATCATTTCATAATACCGTTTAATTTCTTATTACAGCAGCATCATTTCATAAAAAAATATTACAAGAATTTCATATTACCATCATTTCATTACAGCATTTTCATATTAAATACAGGAAAGTTTCTTTTCAATTTTCATTTCAAATTGCATCATTTCAATTTTTCATGAGTTTCATTTCAACATGATTTCAACAGTACCCCATTTCTACTAAAAAAAAATATTACAGCATCATTTCATAATCCCATTTTTTAAATTTTTTTCATAATACAGTTCATGTAAATTAAAATAACTGTTTAATTTCAAATTATTCATTTCATAATACGTTAATTTATATTACAGTTTCATTTCATATTACAGCATCATTTCATAATACAGTTTAAAATCATATTACAGTACCATTTTACCAGATATTTCATAATACAGCATCATTTCATAATACAGTTTACTTACAGCATTTTTTCATAATACAAAATTACAGCATCATTTCATAATTCTTGATTCAGTACAGTTCCCATTTAATAATACATTTAAAATATTACAGTATCATTTTTATTACAGCATTTTCAAACAGTGATATTTCATATTACAGTTTACATAATACAGTTTAATTTCATATTACAGTGTATTTTAAAAATCCATTCTTTTCATAATCGTTTTTTGTTTACATTTTCATATAGCCTCATTTCATATTACAGTTTAAGTTCATAATACAGTTTAATTTCAATTACAGTATCAAACATCCAGTGGGGATTACAGGATTCATTTCAACTACCCAAGATAATACAGTATTTTCATATTACAGCATTTTCATATTACAGTTTCATTTCAGTTCTGTACCATTTCATAATATAGGGCCAAAATACAGTGGTGGCATGGTACAGTTTAATTTCATATTACAGCATCATTTCATATTACAGTTTAATTTCATATTACAGTACCATTTCATATTTGCTCTCCAAGTATAGCAGGTCTGTCATCCAATACGATCTACAGCTAAAATGGGTTGTCATGGTGGTGGGGAGGGTATAATAGCAGCCCTCGTTTGTGTATTGCCAGCCAGGAATAGAAAAACACACAGCCATGCTGTAACAATGCAACAGTGCTTATACGTGGACGCACTCAAAAAAAGTAACAGCCCCAAATCAGGAATCACAGGGGCCAGGAATGAATACAATACCGAAATGACACTTCCTGTTTAAATCATCGCCTTCTGTTGCAAATCACAGGGCAAAAACCTATTTTTTAAATGAATACAATTTAAAAATCACCATGGTTTATCAGCCTGCCAACTTTTTTTTTTGGAAAAAAACAAAGGCGAGGAATGAATAAACAAAAGCCAAACCTGTCAGGTTTATCAGCCTGGACTCAAATCACCGGGAATCACAGATTAAGGAATTATGAAATAATATAGAAAATGGGGTTTAACGTGACAATTACTTAACTCAAATCACTTACAGCAGAGCTGCGGAATTGAACGGTAACAATGAGAAATGGGGTTTATCTACAAGAAATGCTCATATCCTATGTTTTTATATATATATATATAATATATATATATATATATATATATATATATAAATATAAATTTTTATCATCTCCCAAATTTGTAAATATAAAAATAACTGTCAAAAGGAAGCGTTATTTATGAGTCCTGCCGCTCTCAAATCATCCAGCAGTTCGGGAATGAATACAATAGAAATGGGGTTTATCAGATATATCTCAAATCACAGGCCAGTTCTGCAGTTACAGTTGCGGTTTCGTTGATTCAGCGTTGCGTAGAGGCTTCCCAGGTCTTAAGAATACATTTAAAATCTTCCAGTAATTTTTAAGTTTTAAACTGTGATATGCATCTACCTATTGTATTTTTAAAATCCATTCTTAATAATCGTTTTGCTGTTGTAGATTTGATATAGCCTCAGTCAGTTACAGCGTCACAGTGCGTTCAATATGCAATATACATCCTGTGGGGATCACAGGATCACTCCCTCACTAATCTTTCTGTGCTGCCATCAGTTCTGTACCAGAACATCGTGGTCGCTCGTGGTACAATAGAACTGGGGTTTATCAGCCTCCTACGGGACACATACAACTTCGATTACATGCCGTTAGAGCGTTGATCCCACTGCAGAGCTAAAAATGGGTGTGTATCAGGGGGAGGGACTCAAATCACAGGAGGGCACAGTGGCCAGGAATGAAAACCTGGCAGCCATGGGGTTTAGTGCTGCCCGGACCTGTTGTGTAATCCCAGCCCCACAGGAGCACAGAGGCCAGGAATGAATACAATAGAAATGGGGTTTATCAGCCTGCACTCAAATCACAGGCCAGCAGAGCGAGGAATGAATACAATAGAAATGGGGTTTATCAGCCTGGACTCAAATCACAGGCCAGCAGAGCCAGTGGGCACCCATGGACCTCAAGGTTTTATGCACCATATTCTGCTGTGAGAATATGATCAGAATAAAAATGTATGAGGGACAGTCACTGTTTTTCATGTAAATAAATACTGGCTATGCACAGAGTGCAGCCAAACACCAAATGTAGCAAAACTTGTTTCATTTTCAAAAGCCAAGTCTCATAGTTGAAACCTTGGTTGCAGAACAGCAGAAGTTACCGTATCTTATGAATCTGAATGTCAGTTTACAGAAAGGATCTGTTTGACTTGTAACTGTTTTACATGTGGATGTATATAGGTGATTGTGTTTCTCACATACAATCACATGTTTCTGATGTAGCCCACACAGTCACAGTCATGTAAGAAGGTCAGAGGTATAGATACACATGATACGTGCAGTCAAGTGCTCTGACACAGAGGTGGAGTCATAATGTCAGTAACAGGGTGACCATGGTAAAGCTATGGTTACCCGTGAACTATTGGGAAATAGACACTGTCTCATCTTACTGTGGCTCCCTTTATTAGTGCTCCTGATCAGAGCATGCATTCAAAATGCACCTTGATCTTTCCCAACCTGGAGCTGCTCTGTGACTGGTTTATAGTAACCAGCCTTGCTGTTGTTCTTGGACGTGTTTCTGGAAAATATTTGTGCTAGTTAATGTTTAAGAACCAAAACCCACAAACAGAATTGCAGTGTTGTTTTCATTGCCTTCTCTCTTCTCAGGATTGAGCACAGGCAGTGTGCTCAATCTTGAAGCCCTCCAGAAGCAGGATTGGAGACCCCTGCTCTAGAACCCTTAGGAACATGTAAGAGACCCCTGCTCTAGAACCCTTAGTAACCTATAAGGGACCCTTGTTCTATAACCCTTAGGAACCTGTATGAGACCCATGCTCTAGAACCCTTAGGAACCTGTAAGAGACCCCTGCTCTAGAACCCTTAGTAACCTGTAAGAGACTCCTGCTCTAGAACCCTTAGGAACCTGTAAGAGACCCCTGCTCTAGAACCCTTAGTAACCTGTAACAGACCTCACTGGCAGCATCCTTTAATACGCAGCACTTTGATTAACATTCATCACTTGCTATTAGATTTTCCAAGCAACTATTGCAAAATGACTAATATCACCTTACAGGAGCAATTTCCCCTTTATAAGAAACCTCAGAACTGTCATATAATAAAGCTAAATGTGTGTGTGTGTGGGGGGGGGGTAATAAAAACTCTTTAAGAAGTCTTTGAATTTATTAAGTTTCTTTTAGTGTTTTTAAATTCAGCACTAGTGAGTGTTGATTAGTTATGAATCTCAAATATATATATTGTTGCAGAGACGATGGGGGAGTTGTGGCAGACTAGGGCAAGTAGAAAAGTTGTAGTCCAAGAAGGAGCTGCCGGACTACATTTCCCAGGATGCCACAGGACAAGCCATGCACACCCAAAGCAGTAGTGAGTGTACGAGTGAAGGAGACAGGTGCTGTGGAGACCTGAGTGTGTGAGAGGGCTTTGCTTTGCTGGTAAACAGCTTATCCGTCCAGTGTACAGTTAGGACGGAGAAAGTTTTGTTTAGGGCTCCAAAATGGAGTTAGGTTTTTGTTTTGTTTCCTTGTTTTGTTATTGTAAATAATAAACTGTACTAACCCTTACAGTTCTGTGTCTGGGGCAGTGATTTTTAAAGAGTGCAACGAACGCTGGCTGTGAGGCTTCATGTTGCAATATAGAAATATTTATATGTAAACACACACGGCATTATGCAAAGTCATTATGATAGTTCAGTTCCAGTTCCACCCACTTGGAACTAATCTCTCTCACAATCCCACGCCTGCCAATGCTCCTGTTTCAGTTGTGATTCGATTCCGCTGGAGCGTTGATCCTGCTGCACATCACAAATGGGTATCGTTTTGAGATAACCTTGGGGTTATGAAACAATCCAGGCACAATCTCAAAACGGGCACAGTGGGGTGATAGAAGTGGATAGAAGCCTTATTTCAGAGACGGTGCTGGAGCAGGAAACCTTATTGCACCTCTACAGGCTCTCTGTGTGTAACTCTCACCCCAGTGTGAGTCTCCTCTTACTGACCTGCATGCAGGACCCCTGCACCGCACAGCCTCTCTGTGTGTAACTCTCACCCCAGTGTGAGTCTCCTCTTACTGACCTGCATGCAGGACCCCTGCACCGCACAGCCTCTCTGTGTGTAACTCTCACCCCAGTGTGAGTCTCCTCTTACTGACCTGCATGCAGGACCCCTGCACCGCACAGCCTCTCTGTGTGTAACTCTCACCCCAGTGTGAGTCTCCTCTTACTGACCTGCATGCCCCTGCATCTCTGTGTGTAACTCTCACCCCAGTGTGACCCTCTTACTGACCTGCATGCAGGACCCCTGCACCGCACAGCCTCTCTGTGTGTAACTCTCACCCCAGTGTGAGTCTCCTCTTACTGACCTGCATGCAGGACCCGTGCACCGCACAGCCTCTCTGTGTGTAACTCTCACCCCAGTGTGAGTCTCCTCTTACTGACCTGCATGCAGGACCCTGCACCGCACAGCCTCTCTGTGTGTAACTCTCACCCCAGTGTGAGTCTCCTCTTACTGACCTGCATGCAGGACCCCTGCACCGCACAGCCTCTCTGTGTGTAACTCTCACCCCAGTGTGAGTCTCCTCTTACTGACCTGCATGCAGGACCCCTGCACCGCACAGCCTCTCTGTGTGTAACTCTCACCCCAGTGTGAGTCTCCTCTTACTGACCTGCATGCAGGACCCCTGCACCGCACAGCCTCTCTGTGTGTAACTCTCACCCCAGTGTGAGTCTCCTCTTACTGACCTGCATGCAGGACCCCTGCACCGCACAGCCTCTCTGTGTGTAACTCTCACCCCAGTGTGAGTCTCCTCTTACTGACCTGCATGCAGGACCCCTGCACCGCACAGCCTCTCTGTGTGTAACTCTCACCCCAGTGTGAGTCTCCTCTTACTGACCTGCATGCAGGACTTCATAACAAATGCTTTTGTTTCTATCAGGGTTAAAATGGTGCCCCTTTGGTTATGTGATATAAGCAGCAGGATGATTTGAAGGTATCTGATGATTTTGTCCAGTTCTTCAGATGCATGAGGATATAACAAAATAGTTGTTTAATAAATGAAGAGGCTCTAGTGACCAAGGCTGTGCTTATCCAGGGGACTGAAATATCATGCTATTTATTTTAGTTAAATAAACAGAAGATTAACTGAGCAAACTGGCAGATAAAAGGACTGAGAAATGCAAGATTGCAGGAAGAGCTGGAGCTCCATCGCTTTGGAGGGTTCATTGAGGTGTGTGTGTGTGTGTGTGTGTGTGTGTGCGCGTGTGTGTGTGTGTGTGTGCAAGTGTGTGTGTGTGTGATTGCTGGTGCATTAGTGTGTGTGTATGTGTGTGTGCGTGTGTGTGCACGTGTGTGTGTGTGTGATTGCTGGTGCATTAGTGTGTGTGTGTGTATTTGTGTGTGTGTATGTGTGTGTGTGATTGCTGGTGCATTAGTGTGTGTGTGTGTGTGTATGTGTGTGTGTGAGAGTGTGTGTGTGTGATTGCTGGTGCATTAGTGTGTGTGTGTGTGTGTGTGTGTTTATGTGTGTGTGTGTCTGAGTGTGTGTGTGTGATTGCTGGTGCATTAGTGTGTGTGTGGCCTGAGACAGCTCAACTTCTCCTCGTGCACAAGAACGTAATTTGGACTGCCTCTTGCTGTGATTGGATAGACAGTGACAAACTCCTCCCGCAAGGGGCGGGGCAGCACCTTTTGAGGTGAACAAGCCCGTGAGACGCGATTAAAGAGGGTGAGAGGACTCCGCGGAGCGCAGAGAAAGAGTCCTGATCGCACGAGATCTCTGGAGAAGCACGACTATCACCAGGAAATAAAAACAAGCGAAATATTGAGTTCATTGTTTGCGGCCGGTAAGTTTTTTTTTTGGTTTATTTTGTTTTTTTTCTGAAATAACTTGGATCAAATTTCTTGCATGCGCACAAATAAAAAAAACACAAGTGACATCAGGTCCAAATGTGGTCCGTCTCTTTGTTTTTAGCTAACAGCTTGAGTGTCTAAACTCGACCCTGGCACCTGTACGAAATGAATGCGTCTCTCATTGCGCCTCGGCCTGCAAATCATTCTCTATGTAAACTATTTAGAAACTGTTCAGTGCATGCCAGCCCGCTATCCAGCTGCAGGAGTACTAAGTGTTTTGAATTGCAGTTAATACAGATCCGGCCGTGGAGTCAATGAAGTAAATTGCAATAACCGTCTGGGTGCACGCTCTATAGAAAACTCTCCGCTAGTACAGTGTGTCCTGCGCAGTATATTACAGTAACCGACCGTCATTATATACAAACCTGCGGCAGGCACGGGGACTACTGTAATTTTATATAGGCGGCACAGTGTTAGTAAACATGGAATCTTCTGAGTCTGTGAAAACGACAGGCGCGTGTCAGATTGCACGAGATAATAGCGCGTTGTGGTGCCAGTGAACACCGCGCCATAACCAAGGTAAACTAATACAGTAATATTGAAATCATAGAATACCATCAGTGATGTTGAGGTGACTGGTTAGTGCAGCACGATGCCTGTTCTGGACTCAGTTTGAATGTATTATTTGCAGTGATGTTTGACAGCTGCTCTGCAGGATTTCAATGCACTCTGGGGTTGCTTGCAGGATCTGCACACACTGGAGATTGCCTGTGGGAGTCGGGCTGGTGCTGTTGCTAAGTGAATCTGATTCTGCTGTGACGTGTCCAGTCAGCGCCTGAAGGATGAGTGCGGTGGACAGGTCACCCCAGGGTCACTCGGGCCGCTGCATCAGCTTGGGGCTGAAACACTTCCTGCATCTGTTCCAGTCCATACCCCAGCTGAACTCTGACCCTGAACTGGGCAAACTCGCCCCAGCAGAGGAACACCCCCCTGCCAGCCCGGAGAGCCCCGAGCCCCAGCAGAGGGAGGCGAGGCTGGGCTGGCTGTGGAGCAGAGCCCTGGTGGGACTGCTGGTTCTGCTGGCTCTCACAGTCATGGTGCTGCTCTTCCTGTGGAACTACCAGTGCATCGTCGTTCACCGCTTCTGCCAGAGCCACATCGAGGAGCGCCTGCCCTTCCCTGTGTTCAGCCAGTCTGCAGAGGAGCCGCGCCACAGCCCAGAGCAGTAGAGAGCCTCCAGCAGCACTGCTAGCCCTGCACTGACCGCTCTGTCTGACAGCTGCACTCGACACCACATGTGTTTGCTACTGTTCCTGGAGGCAGCCAGAAATGTGATCTCACCTTTCAATCCTTTATATATATATATATATATATATATATATATATATATATATATATATATAATCTCTCAATTTGTAATTCTTTTTTTTAACTACCTGGTATCTGTGTGATGTAATTGCGATTCACAATGTGAGCACCCCTTCTCACAGACTGGTTTGCATGGCAGTGATGTTCATTCAAGCTGGCATTCACTGTGCATGGACTGCCTCACTTACACAACCCTGTCTAATGGACTGCCTCACACACACAACCCTGCTCTAATGGACTGCCTCACACACACAACCCTGCTCTAATGGACTGCCTCACACACACAACCCTGCTCTAATGGACTGCCTAATGGACTGCCTCACACACACAACCCTGCTCTAATGGACTGCCTCACACGCACAACCCTGCTCTAATGGACTGCCTCACACGCACAACCCTGCTCTAATGGACTGCCTCACACACACAACCCTGCTCTAATGGACTGCCTCACACACACAACCCTGCTCTAATGGACTGCCTCACACACACAACCCTGCTCTAATGGACTGCCTCACACGCACAACCCTGCTCTAATGGACTGCCTCACACACACAGCCCTGCTCTAATGGACTGCCTCACACACACAGCCCTGCTCTAATGGACTGCCTTACAGTGCTTCAATGTGCAGCCAGTGGAGACTCAGCTCCAGCACAGTGGCTTCACTTGGGATTCTGTATATGTAAAACACTTATGTTTTTCTTTCTTTTAGTTGTGTGTTTTGTCTGTGTTTGTACGTAAATGAATAAAGTAATATTTGTAATCATCACCATTGTGTTTCCCTGACTTTTCTATTCTCTTTTCTTAAGTGAACAGACCCTGCATAACCCTGCCTGTGATTTTTCCAGTTTCTATTTTTACTTTCTTTTTCTCTTAGCTGATAAAAGCTGGAGCTGTCTGCTCAAAGCAGAGTGAGTTATGAGTCCTCCGCCTCCTCTTGCATAGCTTTCAATCTCTCCAACTTCTCTCTTTCATCTTGTTTACTGTAAAAAAGCAGAAGCACAGAAATGTGTGTAGCATGTAATCCAGAGAAGCCGTTCCAGGGAAGCCTCGGGCTGTCGTTGCTCAGGTAGAGCTGGAGCAGAAGCTGCTGTCATCATGCGTCCCTGCTCGTCTTGGACAGAGAAGACGTGCCCATGGCTGCAGAGGGCTGCCTGGGACTGACTGCACACTGATTGCTGCTCCACACAGCTCCCCGCTAGTCTGTCTCCACAGCCGCTAATCTATAGGGGGAATGGGAGTGTCTCACTCCTCAGTTTTCAGATGGACAGTTCAAACAATTGCTACTCTCTGAAATAAATGGCAAAACTGTGAAATACTCACCGGTTATGCTGGGTTATGTAATAGAAGTAGGAGGCCCTGCCGTGATTTTTCAAGTTTCTATTTTTACTTTCCCCTGATCACAAGCTGAACAAAGCAGAGTGAGATACTTCCCAGCTGGAGGGCAATCTCTCCAACTCAGCAGGCATCTTGATTACCCAAAGCAGAAGCACAGAAATGTGTTGGGCTGTAATCCACAGAAGCCGGTCCAGGCATCTCCTGTCGTTGCTCAGAAAGGAGCACGCTGTCCAGCTGTATTACAGCAGCGCTTCAGATGCGGCACAGCGAATTCAGAGACACCACTAGTGTACTATTACTGCCACATCAAAATGCATTCACTTAACACAAAGAAAGAGGCTTACCTTTCTGCCAAAACGTGTCGACTCTCTTCACTCGTGTTAAAATCCTATTGCCTTCTTCAGAGCCTGCTGCATCGCTGCTGTCTAAGAAAGATCCTAAAGAAGAAAAACCTTGAACTGCAAAACAAGCTATGTAGCTACGGGCTCTACACCGTTTACATTGATCAATTTTGGACACCCAGCATTTCTAAACTGTTTGTTTTGCTTGTAAAGTATCTGATATAATCCTCTCACTGGTTCAGTGATACTCACCCCTGCCCTGCTCTCTCTTCTTCTGGTGAACTGCCCTGCCTCTGCTGGTACCTCTGCCCTGCTCTCTCAGCAGGCACTGGTACCTCTGCCCTGCTCTCTCTTCAGTACACTGGTACCTCTGCCCTGCTCTCTCTTCAGTACACTGGTCCTCTGCCCTGCTCTCTCTTCAGTACACTGCTGTCTGCCCTGCTCTCTCTTCAGTACACTGGTGCCTCTGCCCTGCTCTCTCTTCAGTACACTGGTACCTCTGCCCTGCTCTCTCTTCACTACTACACCTCTGCCCTGCTCTCTCTTCAGTACTGCCCTCTGCCCTGCTCTCTTTCAGTACACTGGTACCTCTGCCCTGCTCTCTCTTCAGTACACTGGTACCTCTGCCCTGCTCTCTCTTCAGTACACTGGTACCTCTGCCCTGCTCTCTCTTCAGTACACTGGTGCCTCTGCCCTGCTCTCTCTTCAGTACACTGGTGCCTCTGCCCTGCTCTCTCTTCAGTACACTGGTACCTCTGCCCTGCTCTCTCTTCAGTACACTGGTACCTCTGCCCTGCTCTCTCTTCAGTACACTGGTACCTCTGCCTTCAGTGCTCTCTTCTCTCTCTTCAGTACACTGGTACCTCTGCCCTGCTCTCTCTTCAGTACTGGTTGCCTCTGCCCTGCTCTCTCTTCAGTACACTGGTACCTCTGCCCTGCTCTCTCTTCAGTACACTGGTACCTCTGCCCTGCTCTCTCTTCAGTACACTGGTGCCTCTGCCCTGCTCTCTCTTCAGTACACTGGTACCTCTGCCCTGCTCTCTCTTCAGTACACTGGTACCTCTGCCCTGCTCTCTCTTCAGTACACTGGTACCTCTGCCCTGCTCTCTCTTCAGTACACTGGTACCCCTGCCCTGCTCTCTCTTCAGTACACTGGTACCTCTGCCCTGCTCTCTCTTCAGTACACTGGTACCTCTGCCCTGCTCTCTCTCAGTACACTGGTACCTCTGCCCTGCTCTCTCTTCAGTACACTGGTGGTTTCAGTTACTGCTCTTTCTTCATTCACCTCTGCCCTGCCTCTCTTCAGTACACTGGTACCTCTGCCCTGCTCTCTCTTCAAACTGGTACCTCTGTACACTGGTACCTGCCACAGTACACTGGTACCTCTGCCCTGCTCTCTCTTCAGTAGGTACCTCTGCCCTGCTCTCTCTTCAGTACACTGGTACCTCTGCCCTGCTCTCTCTTCAGTACACTGGTGCCTCTGCCCTGCTCTCTTCAGTACACTGGTAACTGCCATTCTCTTCAGTACACTGGTACCTCTGCCCTAGACTCTCTCTTCATTGTGAGACACTACACCTCTGCCCTGCTTAACTCTTCATACACTGGGATTACTTCACGGAGATTAACCCTGCTCTCTTGTGAGTACACTGGTGCCTCTGCCCTGCTCTAACTTCAGTACACTGGTTACTCTGCCCTGCTTAACTTCAGTACACTGGTAGATTGCCCTGCTCTCAGATTAACTTCATTGCCCTGCTCTCTCTTACACACTCAGCCTTAACTTCTTGTGAGATTACACTCAGATTAACTTGTCATTGTCCATTACACAGTTAACTGATTGTGAGATTAGACACTCAGATTAACTCCATTGTCTGATTAACTTCATTGTGGGATTAGACACTCAGATTAACTCCATTGTGGGATTACACACGGAGATTAACTTCATTGTGAGATTAGACACTCAGATTAACTCCATTATGGGATTACACACGGAGATTAACTTCATTGTCAGATTACACACTCAGATTAACTTCATTGTGAGATTACACACTCAGATTAACTTCATTGTGAGATTAGACACTCAGATTAACTTCATTGTGAGATTACACACTCAGATTAACTTCATTGTGAGATTACACACTCAGATTAACTTCATTGTGAGATTACACACTCATCTTCACACTTGTTCTTTCACTGAGACCTTTTTTTTTAATCAGACAAAACATGTTACAGTTTTTTAACCAGATTATTCTACCTTCAATGGTTTTGTAATGAAATGTGTTCTGTTTTTGTGTTGCTAGCCCAAATCACTTCACTGCTAACAGTGACAGTCACTCACAGCACAGAGCAGAGAGAAGGAAAAGCAGAACGAGTCCCTCCAGTTGTCTCTTCATCTCAAATCATCTTCACAGTCACCCGCTTACTGGCACAATGCATCAACAGCAGTTCATCGTGAGGTCAGAGAAATGTATGCAAATAGTATGACATCACAATCCAGCGGTTTCCGTGGAGACAGGTATTTAAGGGCTTGCAGAAATGCCAGCGTGTGTTTTTTAGTTAAAGGACAGTGTAAGAGACAGCACAGATAAGATGTAGATGTGCGAGAGCCCTGATTGTTATAGAGACCAACAGCGTTCCCTTGTTGCTTCACCATGCTGACAGTATGTTGTACAATAGCACCTTACTTTACTGCATGAGGACCCTTTACTCACACAGCTTCCTTGTCACATTGCAGTATATCAAAGATATTAGTTGAGATATTTCTATAATACTCCTATTTCAAAAAATCTTCTGGGAAGCCACTGTGCCACCACACACACACACACACACACATTGAAAACAGACACTACAACACACACACACACATAGACACACACACCTACACATTGACACACACACACCTACACACACACACACACACACACACACCTACACATTGACACACACACCTACACACACACACACCTACACACACACACACACACACACACACACACACACTGCACAGGGGTGCTGCTGCTCTACACAGCGGATTCATCCACTTCCTGAGTAACTGGTGAAATCAGAGAACTGCATTCTCTGTTTTAATCAGACTTTTTTTAATAGATTGAAAACTCTCTTGCAGGCAATACACTTAATCTTCTATTTCTTCATGAAGCTGCTCCTCTCTGAAAGACAAACACGACAGAAAGGTCACAGTGCGCTCTCATGGGTGCTGCATTCAAAGCAGCAGCTGTACAGAGTTACACACGCGTTTGGACAGAGTTACACACACGTTTGGACAGAGTTACACACATGTTTGGACAGAGTTACACACACGTTTGTACAGAGTTACACACACGTTTGGACAGAGTTACACACACGTTTGGACAGAGTTACACACATGTTTGTACAGAGTTACACACACGTTTGGACAGAGTTACACACACGTTTGTACAGAGTTACACACATGGTTGTACAGAGTTACACACACGTTTGGACAGAGTTACACACGTTTGGACAGAGTTACACACATGTTTGTACAGAGTTACACACGCATTTGGACAGAGTTACACACACGTTTGGACAGAGTTACACACATGTTTGTACAGAGTTACACACGCATTTGGACAGAGTTACACACGCATTTGGACAGAGTTACACACATGTTTGGACAGAGTTACACACACGTTTGGACAGAGTTACACACACGTTTGGACAGAGTTACACACGCATTTGTACAGAGTTACACACGCATTTGTACAGAGTTACACACGCGTTTGGACAGAGTTACACACATGGTTGTACAGAGTTACACACACGTTTGTACAGAGTTACACACATGGTTGTACAGAGTTACACACACGTTTGGACAGAGTTACACACGTTTGGACAGAGTTACACACACGTTTGTACAGAGTTACACACATGGTTGTACAGAGTTACACACGTTTGGACAGAGTTACACACGCGTTTGGACAGAGTTACACACACGTTTGTACAGAGTTACACACATGGTTGTACAGAGTTACACACATGTTTGGACAGAGTTACACACACGTTTGGACAGAGTTACAGTACAGTCCAGACTTGCGAATGTGTAAGTAAGGGAAGGTTTGGCAGTTGGAGTTGTGCAGGTCTTGTAACAGGCTTTTAGAAGCCCTCCCTGCCTCCGTGTTAATAATGATACTCACTGAGGTGGAGCAGGCTGGTCATCTCGTCTGCAAACACATCAAAACCTGTTCAATGCAAATTCTTACTTTATGAAATAAACAGCTAGCTGATCTTTTTTTTTTTTTGACTGTCCATAGTGCCACCTGGTGGCAACATGCTGTAAGTGAGCTTTTATTCTTTACCCAGTAAAACCCAATTAGGCTGTTCTTTCTATATCAGATTTGAATTACAGACTCTTCTTGCGCTGTGTAGAATAAAGACTCACCCTGTCTCCTGTCCTGGTTTTAGAAGCAGCCCAGCGCAGGCCACCATCATCCCCACCGCCAGCATGAAGACTGCCGCGAGCACACCCAGCAGCGGCTTCAGGGTAGCTTGAGTGAGCACGTGAGAGCATTCACACGAACCAAACGCTGCGAGAGAGGCGGGGAGCGGAGACGCGTTTCAGCATGCTTTCTTATACTGCATCTGATGCATGTCACAGTAACACACATTATCACCACTACGGAACATTGTAAAATTGGGTAGTGTTTTATAGACTGTTTACTCACTTTTTTTGACCCAGTCAGTTGAAGCAGCGGCCTGTGAAATTCAAGGTTTTTTTATTAATGTTTTTCTTTCATACAATTTTTTTTTCTTTTTTCTCTCTATTATTTTTTATTTTACATCAAAATACATTCAACACAAAAAAGACAGAATGGAAGCCCAAAGCATCTCGAAATCACGACTGCTTACTCCTGGTTGCGTGTCTTCAGCACTGGCGCTGTCTGTGTTCTGTAGCTCGGGGCTTCCAGGGCTCGATGCATCTGAAATAAGTTTGACACGGATTCTCATTCATAAGTGTTTCGTTTGCTGTGATCTTCTGTTAGAATCACTGAGAGCTATACTGATAATCATGAAGGCGATTTGAGGAAATGTCTTTACCTGGACTGTAGACAAGAAAGTGTGGAATTAATAACAGGATTGAACCACATCAAGCTGTATTAGTATGTCGAATCTGACCAGATTCCCCGCACCTTTTCACTGCGTTCCACTTTCATTTATAATAGACTCTAAAATGCTGCTCGACTTCAGCGCACGGCTCTTCTGACAGACGCACGAAATGTAATTCCAGTGGAGAACGCGCTTTGAAACCATGCCCGACTGTTAGCTGCGTAAACTACTTTCTAAAATGGATTTACTCACCTGCACAAATTATAGCAAGTATGTACAAGGCGATACGAAACTGAAAAAGCCGCATGGCTTGTGATCACATCAAACCCGTCACTGTTGGACTGAGGAGAATGCGCTCCATTGATTGATTATGTTCTTCTCCACGTGATTCTGCGCGCTGATCACTGCTTGTTATCATCGCACTCGGAGCGCAACAATAGCTTGCTTTATTACGTCATGAAGTTAGTTAAGAGGCACGTGTTATACTGTTTATTTTATAAACGAAATCAATTGCAATAACTGGATATGTCAGTAACGTGGTTGCTAACGCGAGTACATCACGGTATTGCATTAAACGAGTCCGCGGACGCTGACACTGGAGTTTATGAGCGGACGGTGGAATAACTAGAGGAACGGGAGAGACAGTTTCTTATTTACATGTGGATCTGAGATGGTGTTTTTCGGTAGGTGGACGTCACTGTGTGGGTTTCACTCGTGTAATAGGCAGAGGAGGAGTTAACTAACTATTCTGAAAAGCGTCACGTGCCATTACTGTTTATACTCCAGCAATGTCATAGACATGCTCTCACGCGTTATTTTAATGACGTGTTTTAGTTTTTAATTTCTAGTTTTGTTCTGCCGTGTCTATAACAATAATTTAGGGTTCATGTTAACCTCAAATTAGCGGCTGTTACAAAACAACCCTGCAAACAGAAAGGTATCATCAGCGCTGTCTTTTTACACGACCTTCGAGTTTACTATTGGAGTAAAGGAGTAAAGGAGCTTCCATTTCACTCCTGAACGTTTCTTATATTAAACACAGAGCAAAGTGTAGAGGAGCTCAGGAAAGCGTGGCAGAGCACATGGGAGGGGCGCAGTGGAACTGGATAAATACACAGGGAAAGGAGGAGGCTTCATTCACAATGAAGACTGTCTGTGTGTGGCTGCTGTCAGCGGCTCTGCTGATCTCTTCCTCAGGTAAGCACACCTGCACAGGAGAGAGACAGGTCTCAGGTAAGCACACCTGCACAGGAGAGAGACTGGTCTCAGGTAAGCACACCTGCACAGGAGAGAGACAGGTCTCAGGTAAGCACACCTGCACAGGAGAGAGACAGGTCTCAGGTAAGTTCACCTGCACAGGAGAGAGACAGGTCTCAGGTAAGCACACCTGCACAGGAGAGAGACTGGTCTCAGGTAAGCACACCTGCACAGGAGAGAGACGGGTCTCAGGTAAGCACACCTGCACAGGAGAGAGACGGGTCTCAGGTAAGCACACCTGCACAGGAGAGTCAGACAGGCCTGGCTGCTCTTGGCTCAGAAGATACTTGCTGAGTGTGTTTCAGTCTCCACTGTTAGCAGAAGATACTTGCTGAGTGTGTTTCAGTCTCCACTGCTATCAGAAGATACTTGCTGAGTCTCCAGGTAAACTGACCTGCACAGGAGAGGTCTATCTCTCTCGTCTCACACTGCTGAGGGAACTCTCCCTCTCTCTGGTATTCCTGTGCTGTGCTGAATGAGACGGGTCTCAGGTAAGCACACCTGCCCAGGAGAGAGACTGGTCTCAGGTGTATATTACACAGGAGAGAGCAGTTTCAGGTAGTCGTGTTGCACCTGCACAGGAGAGATGAGGGTAAGACTCAGAAAGTCCCATCTGTCCTGCACAGGAGAGAGAGGGGGTCTCAGGGGAACAGCACCTGCACAGGAGAGAACAAAGGTCTCAGGTAGTCCGGGACACCTGCACAGGAGAGTGAGACAGGCCTTACTGCTTTGGCTCAGAAGATACTTGCTTTAGCTGTGATTAGTGGGAGTTACCATCTGTTATTAGAACATACAATCTAATCTTTCAGGCTGACTCAGTCTCCATCAGCAATCAGAAGATACTTGCTGAGTGCTACCAGTGGGGAAACTTGACAACATTGTAAATATCACCAGGTCATCTCATCATTTCAAGGCAAAATACTGCTGAGTTGAACTTCCCATTTTCCTAACATTCCTAACAGAATGTTGAATGTAAGCCTGTTTGTCCCCAAGGCACAAAACACAGCATCCATCATACATGCAGCTGTTTTGACCTGTATATTACAAAGGAAGCCTGCAGTTTGCATTGTAGTCGTGTTGCTGCTGCTGGGCTCCATGAGGTGTTCTTTGTACTACAAAGCTCCCATCTGTCCTTTAGTTTGGGGGGCGCGGCACAATGGGAACAGAACAAAGGAAATGAAATAGAGCAGAACAAAGGTGTCGAGTGAAGTCCGGGACACTCGCAGAGAGCTGGGTGAGTTTACTGATTTACTTCATTTGTTTCAGAGTTTCTGCGTCTGCTTTAGCTGCTGATTAGTGGGAGTTACCATCTGTATTAGGAACAGACAATCTAATCTTTCAGGCTGACTGCAGCGAGTCCATCAGCAATGTCAAGTGCAGTTGTGAGCTGTCGGTAAGTGAAGCAGGTTGTCAACATTGTAAATATCACAGCCTCATATATAACATTATCAAGCAAAATATTATGTAGTTGAATTACGTATTCATTTTCCTAACACCATTAACAGAATGTTAAAAAGCAAGCCTGTTTGTCCCCAAGGCACATAAACACAGCATCCATCAGTATTGTAGGTCTTGCATGTACAGCTGCTTCTGCACCTCAGATCAATGAAGGGGGCTGCTGCTATGTGACAATCCTCCTTCCACACTGCAGGAACGGTTCCATCTTGTGTTCTTTGTACTACAGCTCACAATGCTCTTTAGTTTGGGGGTTAAACACACTGTTCACATCACAGAACCTTAAAGGAAATGAAATAGAGCAACACAAGCAGTTGCAGATTGGTAAAGTGCAGACGACATCCGAGGGAGGACTGCAGCTCTGCTCTGAATGGCAGCTGCAACATAGATATCAGGGTCTGGGGAGCTAAGTGACGTGTAACTGACCTTCACCTGTGAACTGTTTGCAGATCCGCTTGGGGTTTTGAAACCAGATCTCAAAAAGGATGTCAGTAAAGATCTTGGTAAGTTGCTTTTCAACATGTCGTGATATAGGACACAGTGATCTGCATGTCGTGATATAGGACACAGAGATCTGCATGTCGTGATATAGGACACAGAGATCTGCATGTCGTGATATAGGGCACAGTGATCTGCATGTCGTGATATAGGGACAGTTCATCTGCATGTCGTTGATATACCACACAGTGATCTGCATGTCGTGATATAGGGCACAGTGATCTGCATGTCGTGATATAGGGCACAGTGATCTGCATGTCGTGATATAGGACACAGTGAATCTGACATGTCGTTATATGAATACACCTTGATCTGCATGATGAATGATATATTGTGAGATCTGCATGTTGAATACACTACACTTTACATGATGAATGAGTGATCTGTGAATTACTGGCACTGAATACACTCCTACACCTTATATGATGAATGACATTGAGATCTACTGTCACTGATATAGAACACACATGATGAATGAGTGACATTGTCGTTATATACTGAACACAGATCTGCATGTTGTGATGAATGGTGACATTGTGATTACTGCACTGAATACACTCCTACACTTTACATGATGAATGATCTGACATTGTGATATACTGGCACTGAATACACTCCTACACTTTACATGATAATGAGGGCACATTGTGATCTTACTGTCGTGAATATAGGGCACACCTGATGAATGAGTGTCGTGATATACTGGCACAGTGATCTGCATTTACATGATGAATGAGGACACAGTGATCTGCACTGAATACATAGGACACAGTGATGAATGAGTGACATTGTAATTAGGACACAGATCTGCATGTTGTGATATGATGAATGGCACATTGTGATTACTGCAATACACTCCTACACCTTACATGATGAATGATACATTGACACAGAGAATACTGCATGTTTACATGATGAATGAGAACATTGTGATTACTGCACTGAATACACTCCTATACTTTACATGATGAATCTGACATTGTTTACTGTGATAATACACTCACAGTTTACATGATGAATGAGTGACATTGTGAGGGCACTGAATAATCTGCACTTTCATGATGAATGAGGACATTGTGATTACTGGCATGAATCGTGATATAGGACATGATGAATGAGTGACATTGTGAAATACTGGCACTGAAATGCCACTGATTTGATATGATGAGTCTGCAAAGTATTTGAATGGCTGTGGCTCTGTGAGCATGAGTTACATTGTGATTACTGGCATGAATACACACCTAAGGCATGACTAGTGATGTGTATTCTTTCATTCCAGCTCAGGTAGTTGAAGATACCATCGTCAATGAACATCTTCAGTGTAAGCAGCTCCATGAAATACACTCCTACACTTTACATGATGAATGAGTTACATTGTGAATTACTGGCACTGAATACACTCCTACACTTTACATGATGAATGAGTGACATTGTGAGTTACTGGCACTGAATACAGTCCTACACTTTACATGATGAATGAGTGACATTGTGAATTACTGGCACTGAATACACTCCTACACTTTACATGATGAATGAGTGACATTGTGAATTACTGGCACTGAATACACTCCTACACTTTACATGATGAATGAGTGACATTGTGAGTTACTGGCACTGAATACACTCCTACACTTTACATGATGAATGAGTGACATTGTGAATTACTGGCACTGAATACAGTCCTACACTTTACATGATGAATGAGTGACATTGTGAATTACTGGCACTGAATACACTCCTACACTTTACATGATGAATGAGTGACATTGTGAATTACTGGCACTGAATACACTCCTACACTTTACATGATGAATGAGTGACATTGTGAGTTACTGGCACTGAATACACTCCTACACTTTACATGATGAATGAGTTACATTGTGAATTACTGGCACTGAATACACTCCTACACTTTACATGATGAATGAGTAACATTGTGAGTTACTGGCACTGAATACACTCCTACACTTTACATGATGAATGAGTTACATTGTGAATTACTGGCACTGAATACACTCCTACACTTTACATGATGAATGAGTGACATTGTGAGTTACTGGCACTGAATACACTGGAATATACATACAAACAGATTTTTGGATACAATTATATTTATTTTTATTATGTGTGTGTGTTTTTTTTTTCAGTTACCAACAGACGTAAGTCCAGTTTCTAATTTCCACAGCATTAGATACGGTGTATCAATGACTTGACATCGGAAATCCATCTTTTCTTCTTGTTTTGTGCAGTTCTGGACTGGCTTCATAAAGTTCTAGATGCTGGTAAGAGAAGTCCTCTTTTACAGTACAGTGCTGTGGAGCCCTCGTTTGAGCACCACTTCACTTCTGTGTGTAGAGTCCACAGGTCATGAACGGGTCGTGTTTCAAAGCCTTGTACCTCTGTGTCTGATCCAGTCTGTCATTGCAGGGAAAGGGATTGCGAATGCTGTCTGCAACTCAGGTGGGTGCAAGTGCTTTGTTATGACAAAGTGGAGCTGTGTGAGAAACGCCAGATAACCTTTGATGCCTGTTGAAGAAATGCATGCAGGGGATCTGTATCGGTAGAGCTTCCAGAATTAGAGACTTTAATTCATATCATCAATCTATTTCTGTAGCCCAAAACGAAGAAATGCTGCTCAAACTAGCAGCCTTAAAGTATCTTAAAAACCCCTGGAGATTTCTTCACAGGATGAATATTGTAGACCTGGGTCCTGTCATCAGTCCAGGTGTGCCAGCCCAGTCTGTTATGTTGCTTCAATGGCACTTTAGTTTCTTCTTATTATTATTATTTATTTCTTAGCAGACGCCCTTATCCAGGGCGACTTACAATTGTTACAAGATATCACATTATACATTATTTCACATTATACAGATATCACATTATTTTTACATACAATTACCCATTTATACAGTTGGGTTTTTACTGGAGCAATCTAGGTAAACAGCAGTGTCCCCCACTGGGGATTGAACCCACAACCCTCCGGTCAGGAGTCCAGAGCCCTAACCACTACTCCACACTGCTGCCCTTTCTTAGACAGCATTCACTTACCTGGTGAAGTATTAGCATTAGTATAACAATTTAAGAATTAGTGTGCTGTACAGGCTTCCCTTCTATTCCGATATTTTTAATTGAGTTCTTCTACTCTTTTATTCACAGTTCACACTTTTTGAAAGGTAAGAAGTACTTTTTATTTGACTGTATTTCGGTACCGCTGCATAACTGCCAGGGGAGCCCAGTTGGGTTCGTGTAGAGATTGGGATTAACTTCCCCCTGGGTTTGAGCCCTAGTTAGAAGCGGGTTGCAATTTAAAGGATGCATTTGAATCTGTTGCTGTTGATATCATCATTGAAATAGACTCTCCTCTCTGCCTCCCTCCCTCAGGACTGGCTCAGATACACAGCGCCACCTACTGCACACTCCTCAAATGAAAGGATTTGCTGTTGCAACATTCAAAATATACATTGAAATGTTTATTCTTTTGGTAAATAAATGTTATCATTTAAAAGTCAAATGTCACATGCTAATATCAAACACTCCCTTAACTTCTAGCTGGAAGAGGAAAGGCTGGGGTTTCTAGACCAGTTTCCACTCAGTCCAGTTCACACAGCCTCAGAGCCCGTGTGCTGGGAATCTGCAGAGGCATCAGAAGGGCTTCTCCCACTAAAACAAAAGACAAGACAGCTCTTCACCCCTACAGTATGTCAGCAGGGGATTTCCTGAGAGTGCATTTTGTATTGCTTACTAAACGGGGAGGACTGTGCTAGGGCTGGAAGTGTTGAAAGTTAAATTCACTTTTTAATTGTGTGAGTTGGTCACTAGATTGACTCATGGTGGCAGATTCACGAATGTGTGCAGTCCGAGTGTAAACTGGACGATTCACAGCAGGTGATTACATCAGGACCTCATTCACAGTGATTGGAAGATGGAGTGTGGATTACATCTTCATTCAGTCCTTCCTTCAATTGGTTTTATTCAGGGCATTACATTACTGTACTGTTGACCTTATTTTAACACAGTATTTTGAAGACAGGGTAAAACTACACATGAATGATAAATACATGGAAACATTTTGTTTTTTAAACACAAACCATTTTTAATGAACAATTACAAAAACAAATGATTTCCTTATTTAAACTGAAAGAGTCTTATAACTTGCAGAGAGAGGAGTGAGTAGATTTGTAATGAGTTCCTCTGCCCTTTAAATGGAACTGTCCTTTTTACTTTGTGTTTCCATTACCAGCAGAAACAGTCCCAGTCTGTGCTGAGGTCACTTGGGCTGAGTGGCTCCAGTGCTGTAGTGGCAGACTTCAATCAGATGGGACTTGCTTAGGCATTCTCCTTCACCTCCTCACAGCTTTGATGACCTCACAGAGCGACAAGGCTTTGAACAGCTGTGATGACCTCACAGAGCGACAAGGCTTTGAACAGCTGTGATGACCTCACAGAGCGACAAGGCTTTGAACAGCTGTGATGACCTCACAGAGTGACAAGGCTTTGAACAGCTGTGATGACCTCGCAGAGCGACAAGGCTTTGAACAGCTGTCATGACCTCACAGAGCGACAAGGCTTTGAACAGCTGTGATGACCTCACAGAGCGACAAGGCTTTGAACAGCTGTGATGACCTCACACAGCGACAAGGCTTTGAACAGCTGCGATGACCTCACAGAGTGACAAGGCTTTGAACAGCTGCGATGAGCTCACACAGTGACAAGGCTTTGAACAGCTGCGATGACCTCACAGAGTGACAAGGCTTTGAACAGCTGTGATGACCTCACAGAGTGACAAGGGTAATGTATAACTGCTGCAGCGTTTATAAAACAGTGGGCTGTTGAATAAGGGAAGTGCACCCTCAGCATCGTGTATCACGGCTCAGTGTGGTCCTGCTGTTACGTCTGTCTCGGTTTGTCGTCTGTCTCCTCCTGCTGCTGTATAGCCTCTGTATTGCTGGCCAGGGACAGCACAGACTGTGCTACAGCTGCCATGCTGGCTGCCATGCTCTTGAAGGTGTTAGCCATGTCTGCAATGTGCTGCACGGCTGAACACACCTGCTGGCTCAGGGAGCCTAATAGAGCGACGTGCTGGGTCTGTTGCTCTCTCCACTCCCTCAGCAGAGCAGTGTGCTGGGGCTGCTGCTCTCTGCACTCCTTCAGCAGAGCAGTGTGCTGGGTCTGCTGCTCTCTCCACTCCCTCAGCAGAGCAGTGTGCTGGGTCTGCTGCTCTCTCCACTCCCTCAGCTCCTGTAACACAGCAGCGTGCTGGGTCTGCTGCTCTCTGCACTCCCTCAGCTCCTGTAACACCTCCTGCTGCTCTCTCCACTCCCTCAGCTCCTGTAACACAGCAGCGTGCTGGGGCTGCTGCTCTCTGCACTCCCTCAGCTCCTGTAACACAGCAGCGTGCTGGGTCTGCTGCTCTCTGCACTCCCTCAGCTCCTGTAGCAGTGTGCTGGGTCTGCTGCTCTCACACAGCAGTGTGCTGGGGCTGCTGCTCTCTCCACTCCCTCATCAGAGTAGCCTGGGACCCCAGAGCTTCAGCAGCACGCGGGGGCTCCTCCGGGGCTGGCGGTTGCTTTGTGAGGGGCACTCCCGCGGGTTTACTGGCTACCTCAGCCTGCTTCCCCCCTGATGGTGCCTCTGGTTTAGTCTCAGGCTGTCTGTGTGTTGGCCCTGGGCTCGGAGCGGCCGGTTTGGGGGAGCGCACTGTGGGTAGCACCTTCCCCCCCTCGTTGATGAATGTGAGGGGCTGGAAGCTCTCAGGCAGGCAAGGGGAGGGTGAGGAGCTCTCCACACAGAGCCTCTCCGGAGCAGAGTCTGTGTCTGAGGGAGGCCGGGCTTGTGATCCTGCAAGGACAGCACAGATACTTCTTGTTTTTTGCTGTTAGTACATTTGAAGTAATGTAAGGTAGTGTGGTGCAATATTAAGACTGGAGTAAAACCTACGCCGACACAAACAACACAAACAGACACACATACACACCGACACCCACAACACACAGGAAGACAGGCATATACCTCTCGCAGCACCGCTACAGAGTAAAATCAGAAGAAGTCTAATTTTAAAATGAAATATTCTTTTATGCTGATGTATATACTGGGGTAAAAGAAAGGGTGAAAAACTAACGACTGCTTTCATTTAGTTTTCTATTCACCAACCATATTTTGAGGGAACGGTTTGGATGAGATTTTCCTACGTTCACAACATTGCCTGAAATGGTTTGGTTAGCTGTTAGCTATTCTCTCATTAGAAGTCAGGACTCGCTGAGGACTGCATATCCTATTTAAGAGGACGTGGCGTTGGAAGCAGTCAGGCAGTTTCACCTCTTATTGTACTTTCTGATTGATGGATTTTTGATTGATTTAAATTGAAGTGGAGTTTAACTGACAAAGACACTGACACACTGTCCCACACACTGAGACACTGTCCCACACACACTCACACTGACACACTGTCACACACACACTCACACTGACACACTGTCCCACACACACTCAGACACAGAAAACAGAGAGATGCTGTCCAGTCCCCCTCGCCTCACCTGTCAGGCTGCCGAACCCACACTCCGTCACCTCGTCCTTCAGGAACCCCACGATGCTCTCCTCCCAGCCACACAGCCTCAGCTCCCTGCCGTCCTGCTCACCCCCCAGCCTGTCCTTCATCTTCTTCTTGAGTATCTGCCAGCGTCTCTTCAGCTCCTTCACCTCGCGGCTCACCTCGCTCACTGCGTTCACCGCCTCTCTGATCTCCCCCCAGCACCGCTGCCTCTCCTGGGGGGGCGGGCGCCACGAGTCCGGGGAGAACAGCGTGTGCCGGTTCCTCAAAATCTCCTCCACCAGGACCCGCGTCTCCGACTCTGTGAAATTGGGCTTCCGGGTCCCGTAGGTCCAGTCTCCCGAGTCCAGGTCCAGCAGCTGGGGCGGGGTCCTGGAAGGAGAGGGGTGCTGAGATATACACAGGATATTCTATCACAATCTGAGGCTGTCAATCCACGTTTAATAGACTAATGGCTGGTTTCACTGACTCTGATTAAAGGGGTGGAAATGACTCCCACTGCACAGCAGTGTCACCCATTCCAGGTTTTACCAGAAGCTTGATCAGCCGCAGCGTGTCTAGATAACAAGCTCAGATATGTCTTACTCAAGTCATTGTAAAAGCTAGGAATGGATCTCACCGCTATGCAGAAGGGGGGCTTATTGCCATGCATGGATTAGCACAAGTCTTGGACTTTCCTTAGCTTACATTAGGACGCTTGTGTTAACCCTTATCTACACAATTACACCTTTTGTGTAAACAGCGTTCCCTAGTGTTTAAACTATCAGACACGTTTCAGTGACAGCTGCCACACAGTGCAGGTTGAATGCAGCAGCAGCAGCAGAGCCTGCGGAGGTACCTCTTGTGCTGGAGTTTCTCGCAGTGTGCGCCGCGCCCTGGCCCCTCCTCCAGCGCTCTCTTGCGGCTCGCTGGGGGGGGTCTCCCCTCTTCGAGACAGCAGCGAGGGTCCGTCACCGGCACCAGCTCACACTCCTCCTCCTCCTCCTCCTCCTCCTCCTTCACCACCACTTTCACCTCTGCGCCAAAAAGAGAACCAGCAGGGATGGAAATAACACTCCCATTGCATAGCGGTTTCACCCATTCCAGGTTTTACTGTGAGTTTCATTAGCCCCAGTGGAGAGGTAGCCAGCTCAGGTGTGTCTTATTAGACCCCAGGAATGGATGACACTGCTATGCAATGGGAGTCTTATTTCCACCCCTGTAATGTATATGGTGGCTCGTGGTTTTGATTCAGTATAGGTCTTGCTTGGGTGCTGAAGTAATGTAAACTGATGGTGTTTCCAGCTCCAGTGTGTGCAGTGTGACTGACAGACATACTCCAGCAGTACTGGGGCCCCATTAAAACACATCTAATAAACGTGTGAATGAAATGATAAGTGCGACTGAACCTGACTGTGCTGTTAATGTGTTCACCCAAATAACAATGCAGGACACGTATCAGGGCTGCGTCAGCTTAACACACCAGCAAATACACACACACACACACACACAATAAGAAGGGGCATCAGCAGCAGTTCTTTTTCTCGATAAAGATTTTGAAGTTTGTCCTGAAGAAATCTTTAAATGAATCTAACCCATTGTCTGATTTGCAAACACAGCCCTTATTACCGGGATCCTATGAATCCGTTTGCTGTGGAATATCATTAGAAAAACACGATTTTCTATGCTGTCAGATAATTTTTAGTTTTACATTTGCAGTATTGCCAACCACACCTCTGCACAAATCGTGAGACAAACTCTTAGGAATCAAGACATTTGACGTTCAATTCGCGAGATTTTTTTTCAAACCATAAACCAATATTTCAATGCTAATTATCATATAGAATCATCAACACAAGCGATCGTGCTTTAAACTGGCTGGCCATTGCGGCACCCGGCGCGCCTCAATGTGAGCCTTTTATTTGAATTGCGGAATAAAGCGGGTCTTTGTGTTTTTTAAACTACAGTGTATTCATAACCTCTACTACCTCCGAGGCAGTATTGCAAGCAGCTCGCAGTTAATATATACTTTTAACACATTAGATTTAACTGAACCAGAACCGTCAGAAATACCTGCTTCAGAATAATCCTCCCATTCTTCATCCGTCTCCTCTGCTGAGGCCTCGCCTTCGAGTGCGTCCTGTAGCCGCTTTGTGAGCTCTATTCTCGGGTCTCGGGTGTCCAGCCTTCGTCGTTGAAGCTCCTCTTTCAGCGCGTCCACTCCCAACTTCAAAACGTCCACCGAGTTCATTTCATTTTGATTTTGAAAACAAGCCTGGTTGTGAACATATTTGAACACGAAAGATGATAGAGTATGATTGAAAACGGGACACGCACAGCCAGACAGGCGATTACAGCGGCAGTATTGAGCTACAGTAAAAGCTTATTAATTCGCTGCGGCTGCAGTGACCTCTGCTGGTCATAAAAGAGATTCCCTTCTGTACGATTTAGAATCGACTGCAGTGTCATGGTAAGCGTTCCTGAAAGGATGTGGATCACAAACCCCTTTAACAAGCTGGTGTGGAATTGCTTAAAATGACCCCCAGAGAGGAGGATCAGTTTATTGAGCTGAGAAACCACACCCCCATGAAGTGTGCCCAGAAACCAGGACTGTACTGAGAAACTAGAGCTGTACTGGGAGAGCTGTCGTGGTCATGCTAGCGTTTTGTTTTGTGGTTCGATGTTCACGGGTCTGCTGCTGTTCACCTGGTTTACTGGTAGTTATAAAATTACTCAGGTAACGAGGATCAGCGTTCTGTGTGCTGCTTGCATGTGGTTTGGAAATTAAATGTTTTACAATCAACTAACCTAAAACCTAAGCCTCCCTGCATCCACCACCCGTCCTCTCCAGCTCATCTAGAACTCCGCTGCTCGCCTGGTGTTCTCTCTGCCTCGCTTCTCCCACGCAACTCCACTACTCCGCTCATTCCACTGGCTCCCGATCACCGCTCACATCCAGTTCAAGACTCTTGTACTCGCCTACAGATGCCTTGACCAGACTGCACCCAGCTACCTCTAGACCCTCATCTCTCCCTACACCCCCACTCGACATCTCCGCTCCTCCTGCACTAGAAGACAGACTGTATCTCCGCTACGCTCCTCTGTCTTCAGAGCCCGCTCCTTCTCCACCCTCGCCCCGCAGTGGTGGAATGACCTTCCTACAGATGTCAGGACTGACCCTGACCACCTTCCGGCGCCTCCTCAAGACTCACCTCTTCAGACAGCACCTGTAGAACTCCTCTTTTCCCTCTGGACACTTTATCACTCTTCCTTAATGCGCTTTACTTGCTCTTATCTGCCCCCTATTTTACTGCATTTAATCCTGTACTTTAGAGTACTGTAATCTGTCACAAGTGTTATTTAATCTGTTGTATTTTGGATTTAATTATATCCTGATGTAACTATCACTGACACTGTTATCTGCTCCGTTATTAAATCGTATTTTGTCATATACTTGTACTTGCTAGAACTGAAGTCATTGTATTTTTTTTTATCTTTCTCTTAATTGTATTATTACCTGTTCTGTGATTCTTGAAATGTATTAATTAAATAAATAAATAAATAAATAAATAAATAATAATAATAATAAAACTGAACTTTGTTTCCCTGAGAACTCCACACTTGGTTGGTTTTTCAGGGAAAGAAAGATGCACTGGCCATCTGGCTCTTTTTGGATTTCTTTCTTTGTTTTTTTTGTTTTGGAGCTCCTTTTCTAGTGTAGGTCTATCGTGGAGTTTCTAATGTTCAGGCCTAGCGGGAAAGTTGTTTGTAGTTTGTTGATCCAGTCTTTTTCTCTCCATTTCCTTTCTCTGATTGTCCAGTTCTGGTTCCTCTCCAGCCCTGTAATTTTCAGAGATTCCAAGTTGTGTTGTAGAAAGTGTGCTACTAGAGGTGTTTGTGATTCTTTTTTGTGTTTGATATTATAGATGTGTTGTGTTAGTCTTACTCGGATAGTGTTGCCTGTTTCTCCAATGTAAATGATTTTGCATGTATCGCATTGTATTGCGTAGATGCAGTTCCTGCTGTTTTGTGTAAAGGTTTGTGGAATGTTGTATGTGATGCCTGTGGATTGGCTCCGGAGGGTGGAAAGTTGCTTGAAGTGTCGTGATGCTTTTGTTGGTTTGCGATTAAGTGAAGGCAGTTCACTGGACACTAAATAGTTGGTCAAGTTTTTGTTTTTTCTGTAGGCTGAGATGATCTTGTGTCCTGTAAGAAGGTTGGTGTCTTGTAATTTGTTGGTTAGGTTTTGTTTTATCTGTGAATTAGCTGCCACACTAAAATGTGAGTAGGTAGTTATAAGTGGAATAATCTTTTTGTTGTCTCTAGGCTTTTGTTCTAAGAAGGTTTTCCTTATTCCTCTGAGGAAGGAACGGGAGTACCCCCTTTGCCTGAGTGCTGTGAATAAGACTTTGGTAGCTGCCTGGAAGTCAGTATGTTGTGTGCAAATTCTGTGGAATCTGAGTAGTTGTGATTTTATTAAACCTCTAAACGTGTGTTTAGGGTGATAGCTGGTTTTGTGTAGTAGAGTGTGTGTGTGTCAGTTTCTTTAAAATATACTTTGGTGTCTAGTTGGTGTGTTTGTGAAAAATGTGGTCCTTTGTAAGTGGTGGTGTCTAAAAAGTTTACTTTGCTGTTATGTGTGGTGTATTTTACCTTGATGGACTGGTGGTTTGTGTTAAGTAACGAGATGAAATTTGTAAATTCCTCCATGCTATGTGTCCAAGTTCCCCAAATGTCATCTAGGTACCTGAAATAGTGAGTTGGTCTGTGTGGGCATCTGGGGAGGATTGTTTCTTCCCAATCGGCCATGTAGATGTTAGCATATGATGGCGCAAAGCGTTTCCCCATTGCTTTTCCTTTGTCCTTGATGTTAGGTTTACATTGCCTACAAGGTAAATTAACCAACTTGAAAAAAAACCCCAGAAAAACAGGCATTGTGAACGGGGGTTGGACCACCAACCCTGGGAAGCAGGACCCTGTGCTCTACCAACTGAGCCATCCTGCCAGCTGTACCACTGCACTCATTTGTGACTAGAACTGGACTAATGATTTGTACAACATGGTGATTACTGCATTGAAAATATCTAAAATAAAAGAGTCACTTCTATTGTGTCTTTGACAGAGTCAAACAAATATGGGCAGCAGTGTGGAGTAGTGGGTAGGGCTCTGGACTCTTGACCGGAGGGTTGTGGGTTCAATCTCCGGTGGGGGACATTGCTGCTGTACCCTTGAGCAAGGTACTTTACCTAGATTGCTCCAGTAAAAACCCAACTGTATAAATGGGGAATTGTATGTAAAAAATAATGTGATATATTGTAACAATTGTAAGTCGCCCTGGATAAGGGCGCCTGTTAAGAAATAAATAATAATAAATAGACGCCCCCCCCCGGTGAGCTGATTAATTAAGCGTGGCTTTGTCAAGCGGGTTACAATGGGCAAAGCAGGCAGTGAACTTTATGAAGACAGGCAGAACGAAGCTCTTGCTATTCCTTATCCAATGCTGCCATCGTGTGGCCATTTTGTAGAACTGTTGATTTTAATAAAGATAATTTTCTTTAATTTAAAAAAAAAAAAAAAAAAAAGTTTTTATCTTAACACAGCTCAGTTGCCCACTGTAATGACTCGGATTAACCTTACCACTGTGCAAAAACAAAGACATTCCCGATACATTCTTAAAATAATAATAATAATCACAATAAATAAACCACAAAAAATAATGACAATGTACAGGAAATAGACTTTATATCACAGTGCGGAGCTGTGACAAGATGAAGGAAGCTTGAGGTTGTTCAGTCTAATGCACTTCCAATTGTAGATAAAATAAATCAATCTCACGCCAGGCTGAGAACGGAGCTGCCTTTGTTTTGTTTAATTCCTTGTTTGTTGGTAAAGCAAAAGCTCACAGCCAGACAAGTACAGCAGCAGACTTCATTAAAACACACACAATAAACGGTACAGTACATGCTGTAGTTACGGACTCTAGAGCTGTGTGTTTAAGATGCAGTGATTTGCGGTTCCAAACCCCCATAAGAGGCTGTGTGCTCCAGTGGGCAAAGAAAAGGGCTATTAGGGAAATAAGCATCACACAGGCTTTCATTTTTTAATTGTTATTTGTCAAATAGTGAGTTAGAGATCATGTACATTTTCTTTACTTGTTTTTTTAAAAACAACTTCACCGTCAAAAAGCACATTTTCCAACACAGATTCTCAAATAAATAAAGTCCATCATTATTGCAGGGAAGACTGCAAGACAAACTTGCAGGTCCTCTTCAAAGATTAACAAATGGCTAAAACACACAAGTCCATTGTCCCAGCCCCAAACAAACTTCTGCAGCAGTGAGCTGGACAGCTGACCAGGGGATGCACATGGATGCAAATGCATGCACATGGATTAGGGAGTGGTTAACATGTAGAAAACAGAAAGTACTGATTAGAGGAGAAACCTCAAAATGGAGCGAGGTAACCAGTGGTGTACCAGAGGGATCAGTATTAGGTCCTTTGCTATTCCTAATCTACATTAATGATTTAGATTCTGGTATAGTAAGCAAACTTGTTAAATTTGCAGACGACACAAAAATAGGAGGAGTGGCAAACACTGTTGCAGCAGCAAAGGTCATTCAAAATGATCTAGACAGCATTCAGAATTGGGCAGACACATGGCAAATGAAATTTAATAGAGAAAAGTGTAAAGTATTGCATGCAGGCAATAAAAATGTGCATTACAAATATCATATGGGAGATACTGAAATTGAAGAAGGGAACTATGAAAAAGACCTAGGAGTTTATGTTGACTCAGAAATGTCTTCCTCTAGACAATGTGGGGAAGCTATAAAAAAAGGCCAACAAGATGCTCTGATATATTGTGAGGAGTGTTGAATTTAAATCAAGGGAAGTAATGTTACAATTTTACAATGCATTAATAAGACCTCACCTAGAATATTGTGTTCAGTTCTTGTCACCTTGTTACAAAAAGGATATTGCTGCTCTAGAAAGAGTGCAAAGAAGAGCAACCAGAATTATCCCGGGTTTAAAAGGCATGTCATATGCAGACAGGCTAAAAGAATTGAATCTATTCAGTCTTGAACAAAGACGACTACTTTTTTTTTCGCATCTGATTCAAACATTCAAAATCCTAAAAGGTATAGACAATGTCGACCCAGGGGACTTCTTTGACCTGAAAAAAGAAACAAGGACCAGGGGTCACAAATGGAGATTAGATAAAGGGGAATTCATAACAGAAAATAGGAGGCACTTTTTTACACAGAGAATTGTGAGGGTCTGGAACCAACTCCCCAGTAATGTTGTTGAAGCTGAAACCCTGGGATCCTTCAAGAAGCTGCTTGATGAGATTCTGGGATCAATAAGCTACTAACAACCAAACAAGCAAGATGGGCTGAATGGCCTCCTCTCGTTTGTAAACTTTATTATGTTCTTATATTCTAAAAGTAGACAGGGCTACAGTTTGATTAAAGGGGAGGTTCACTGCATGGCTTTTTATTTTTATCTGCCCGTGTATTATGTTGGTGCGTGTTCGTGCCACTGTCTTTTTGTATGAACTTTAAAATGTGTGATCGACGACTGTTTCAATGGTAAACTGTTTTAAACCTCTGTCTTTTTATGTTTCTATAACATCGATGTCAATCTGATGTAGTTTATGTGTGATCGCGGAGATTTATTTATATATTAAATGATTTTACATGTCAAAATGTTGTCAGTCTTTAATCGAAATTAAAATATTTCAGTAATATAATGACATGCTGCATCCATAATATTATTAACAGGGCAAGTCATATTTTATACATTTTAATATTAGTATAGCTAATATTTTAAATCGTGATAATTCACTTTAGTTCAATATACTGTATCTCTTTCTCGTTACATGTCTTATTGGTTGTTGCACTACAGGGATTTACCATTTTAAAATTATGCTGATACAGAGTAGCCTGCATATACTGTATGATCTCTCTCACAACACAAAATCATGGTTGGTATTGAACTACAGGTATTTACCACGGTTTAGCAAAGACGTTAACTCTTTAGATTTTAATTAATGAATGTATTGTTTCTTCCCAAACTTGTAATTGAAATACATGCACTATGATAACCAGTTTCCTGTTCATTTTCTGTCCTTTATTATACAAAATACTGTATGTAAAAATAAATGAAAGAACAAACATAAAATAATAAAACTGTATTAGCAACGTTTTTCAAGTACATCCTGTGATTGATGTGCACCGTGGCCTAGTTAGTAATCGCAGCATGGAGCTTAATTTTTTCCATGATTGAAACTAGGACGGCGAGGACGGACACATCGGCTGGAAACGCATGGATTTGAATTTGTTTCCAGGTTCATTTCAACACACAGCCCTACACGTGTGAGACACTCTAGCATGCATGTATTCCCCTCACCTGTGCAGGAGTGACGGCAGGCGCAAGAACGGTGTGTGTTATGTGTGGAGAGAGTTCGGGTGCGTTCATGACACGCAGACTTCCGTCATTCTGCGCAGAATCCGCCATTCTGCGCAGAATCCGCACAGAATCGGAGCAAGTAGCCAATGAATTTTCAGAATCTTTGCAGAATCTGTGCAGACTTAGCAAAGTTATTTTTTTATATAAAAAAGCAGTTTTGTGGCTTTCCAAAGACGTATCATTCGTCTGGATCGGATGTTCGTAGACATACATGCACTATCGGTTTCTCTCTCTTCTTCCCATCTCCCCAACCCCCCCGTCCGGCTCTCATCTCTCTGTCTCTCTCCAAACCAAGCCAGCCTTCTTTCTCAGCACTTGTACTCATACCAAGCACAATCACTAGCTCAAGCCACACAGCTCTTGCTATATAATATATAAAGAGTTCAATTGTTATTTATAACTCATATAATTAGTCCAAAGCCTATTTGTGGTTTGATTTTATTACAGTATATTTCTATCTTAAAATGATAAAAAAAATATTATATTGTCACCAAAATGGTCATTGAGGATTATATGGTTAATGTTTTATACAATTTTAATTCTTTAAAATAAAAAAATATATATCTATATATATATATATATTACACATAACTTTTGATTTATTTCTCACAAATCAGTAATTTTACAATTTAGGGTAATTGGGATATATGCTAATTACATAATTCCAATAGCTATTTATAATTCGTATAACTAAGTAAAATTCATTTTAGGGTTACTACTCATTAATTTATATATTAAAATAAATTAAAATATTATATTGTTACCAAAACGGCGTTTGTGGATAATATATGTTCAATGTTTTATACAATTTTAATTATTAAAAATATATATATATAATTTAAATATATGTACCTTTCCAGTTAAGTGTCACAAATCAGTACCTATTGAATTATGGGTAACATGGAAATATACGGGATATGGAGAAACTCTTGAATTATTCTGCCGTAAACACCGCAATTAACCACCAGGGGGAGATGTTCGGAAACTGCATGCAATCTTGTATTTGACCAAATGTAAACAATTATCATTTTGTCTACGAACATCCGATGCAGACGCATAATACGTCTTTGGAAAGCCACAAAACTGCTTTTTTATATAAAAAAAATAACCCCTGGATATTGAGCTACAGGGCACAGCACGGGCAGTGAAACCGGGGTCCCCACAGACTTCTATCAGGCGCGTTCACGGTCATAACAAAGCCTACGTCAGCATGCGCGCTTCACAGAATGGCTGCCCCCATGCTTGCCTGAAGTTTCACATCGCAATAGGAGGAAATTTAACACATGAACAGTACAGTAAACTGAGTCTGGATTCTCCTCAGGTAAAACAAAACCGTATTGTTATTTATACCTGTTTAAGGGGCTTGTTTTTTGGCTGTACGGCTTCATCTCATGCTTTTTGTTTGTCATAATCGAAAGCGCGCCAGCCTCTGTTTTCTGTATTTGTTTTTATGTTGCTGTGTTGTTTTTTGCTATGGATTACACCGTGTAACAATTTTTTTTTTTTTTTTGTTCCTGGGTAGTAAGTGTTCTTTCCTAATTGCTTATGCCTCAAAAGTATAAAAAATGGCTATTATTCCCCACAAACTTTGCTTTTGTGACCAGGACAGCGATATTTTGAAATTTATCTATTTTCCAGAACATTCCAGATAGATTCAGTGCTGAGTAAACTTGGAGTAACTTCTAGAACTTTCTAGAGCTTTCCAGTAATATAAATAGTAGTATAAATACAGGGGCCTTAAGCCCACCAGTTCAGTTTAGTTCCAGCTGCCTAAGTGGATACATATCTGCATTTTTCTGAGATGGCATCAAGGTCATAGGAGACTTCAAAATGGTGGCATTCCTGATGGGTCTCCAAGGCGGTTTTACCAAGTTTCCCTGCTATCTTTGCCTTTGGGACAGCAGGGACACCAAGGCACATACTACACAGCGGGACTGGCCACAGCGGACCGAGTTCTCTGTGGGGAGGAACAACGTCAAGTGGGAGCCACTGGTGGACCCCGGAAGGTGCTGATGCCACCACTGCACATCAAATTGGGCCTTATGAAACAATTTGTCAGAGCTCTAGATAAGGAGTCGGCAGCCTTCAAGTACCTTCAAGACTTCTTCCCTAAGCTGTCTGAGGCAAAGGTCAAAGCCGGTGTCTTCGCCGGACCACAGATAAAGAAGATCCTGGAGTGCAATGAATTCCCCAAGAAGCTCACTAGTAAGGAGAAAGCGGCTTGGAACAGCTTTGTCGCAGTGGTTCGGGGCTTCCTGGGCAATCACAAGGCCGAAAACTATGTGGAGCTGGTTGAGACTCTGGTGAAGAACTACGGCACAATGGGCTGTAGGATGTCCCTCAAAGTCCATATCCTTGATGCTCATCTTGATAAATTCAAGGAGAACATGGGAGCGTACTCGGAGGAGCAAGGCGAGCGCTTCCACCAGGATATACTGGACTTTGAACGCCGCTACCAAGGACAGTATAACGAGAACATGATGGGAGACTACATTTGGGGGCTGATTCGTGAAAGTGATTTACAGTATAATCGTAAATCTCGAAAAACTACTCACTTCTAAATCTTTTGTAGTCATTTTTGTATTACTTTAGTATAAATACATGTTAATTTGGATTCATATGTTGTATTTTTCTGACTTTATGTTAACGAAAAGACACAAATTCGCCCGTTTTCTCATTGGAAATAGGTAAATTTCAAAATATCACTGTCCTGGTCACAAAAGCAAAGTTTGTGGGGAATAATAGCCATTTTCTATACTTTTGAGGCATAAGCAATTAGGAAAGAACACTTACTACCCAGGAACAAAAATTGTGTTATATAGTGTTATTTATCTGATTGTCCCCGCTAATGCTTTATTGTGCACACACGAGGTTGTTGCCTCTTCATGGTTTTAATATCACCGGGTGTGTGTTAATTTCTTTTTATTGTTGTGTGTTCGCTGCACACGAGTTGTGAAGGAGTGACGTCGCTGTTTATATTGTTGTTCTTGTTCCCTGCAGCATTGATTGTTGGCCAATCTGTATCTATCATTTTGGGATCCATGGTGGTTGATTACATTAGTCACTTAACCTGTAATTTCTGATTAGAATTCACTATGTTGTTTATGTATTTGTGTGGAGTTTATTGTTTTAATTAATATAGTTTTCTGTTTTAACAAGATATAAACTGAAAAAACACAATGTGTGGGGTTTGTCAGTGTTGCCTCGTAATCACGTGACCCACGATTTAAGAATACAGCGGGTGCGTTCACGAGAGGCAGACTTTGCTAAGTCTGTGCAGATTCTGCAAAGATTCTGAAAATTCATTGGCTACTTGCTCCGATTCTGTGCGAATTCTGCACAGAATGACGGAAATCTGCGTGTCGTGAACGCACCCGAACTCTCTCCACACACAACACACAGCGTTCTTGCGCCTGCCGTCACTCCTGCACAGGTGAGGGGAATACATGCAGGCTAGAGTGTCTCACCCGTGTAGGGCTGTGTGTTGAAATGAACCTGGAAACAAATTCAAATCCATGCGTTTCCAGCCGATGTGTCCGTCCTCGCCTCTTGCTTTGCTCGACTACCTCTAAGAGAAATGTGTTGGGCTTGTATCTTCACCTCAGTGTTGCTATTGTGTTTAAATTGACACATTTTTTTCTGCACTTGTATTAAATGTCGGTTCATCTGTGAGACTGAGAAATAATTCTCAGACAATATTATGTCTGTAGACCAAGAGAAAATTCATAATACTGGTCTGTGACAATGTGAAGCACTTCCAGTGTATTTATTTAGCTTATTTATTGCATTATTTATTTATTGCATTTTTTATATAATACTCGACCGTCCCTCGCTGATTTTGTGTACAAGCCTGTTTGAAGAGATGTAGTTTCAGTGTTTAATGCTCAAACTGCACTGTACTGTGTGTGTGTGTGTGTGTGTGTGTGTGTTCTTGTCTCTCTCGCCTGTCCTGTGAGCACAAAAAATGAACAAACCACAATACGTTTGTATGTGTGTGTGTGTGTGTGTGTGTGTGTGTGTGTGTTCCTCACATACAGACCATGAATGTATTTCAAAATGCCCCTCAGCAGTTTTTATGTCCTGTGAAAATGTGTGTTTTTGTGTGTGTGTGTGTGTGTGTGTGTTCTCTTGTCCTGTGAGGATGAAGATGTAGTTTCAGTGTTTACTGTGTGTCCCCTCACTGTGTGCTGTGATACTGTGTGTGTGTGTGTGTGTGTGTGTGTGTGTGTGTCTCTCGCCTGTCCTGTGAGGATGAAGATGTAGTTTCAGTGTTTAATGCTCATCCCCCCCACTGTGTCTGTGTGTGTGTGTGTGTGTGTGTGTGTGTTCTTGTCTCTCGCCTGTCCTGTGAGGATGAAGATGTAGTTTCAGTGTTTAATGCTCATCCCCTCACTGTGTCTGTGTGTGTGTGTGTGTGTGTGTGTGTGTGTGTGTGTGTGTGTTGTCCTGTGAGGATGAAGATGTAGTTTCAGTGTTTCATGCTCATCCCCTGTGTCACTGTAGTGTGTTTAATGTGTTGTGTGTTCTTGTCTCTTGACAGGTCTGTGAGGATGAAGATGTAAGGTTTAATGCTCATCCCCCTCATCCTGTCCTCTGGAGTGTGTGCCTGTGTGTGGCTGTGTGTGTGTGTTCTTGTCATACATGAAGATGTAGTTTCAAATTCATCCCCTCACTGTGTCTGTGTGTGTCTTGTACCCTGTGAGGATGAAGAAGTGTTCCACAGTCTGGTGTGTGTGTGTGTGTGTGTGTGTTCCTCTGTCAGGATCAAGATGTAGTTTCAGTGAAATAATGCTTCATTCCTCCTGAAAAGTGATCAAATTAAAAGCTATTTTATCATGTATACTTGCATGCCTTTGGTATGTCATAGAATAAAGTAGTTTCAAAGAAGCTGTGAAAAGAGATGAATTATTGCTTATTCTACAAAGATATTCTAAAATGGCCTGGACACATTTGTTGGTACCCTTAGAAAAGATAATAAATAATTGGATTATAGTGATACTTCAAACTAATTAGTTTCTTTAATTAGTTTCTCACACATGTCTCCAATCTTGTAATCAGTCATTCAGCCTATTTAAATGGAGAAAAGTAGTCACTGTGCTGTTTGGTATCATTGTGTGCACCACACTGAACATGGACCAGAGAAAGCAAAGGAGAGAGTTGTCTGAGGAGATCAGAAAGAAAATAATAGACAAGCATGGTAAAGGTAAAGGCTACAAGACCATCACCAAGCAGCTTGATGTTCCTGTGACAACAGTTGCAAATATTATTAAGAAGTTTAAGGTCCATGGAACTGTAGCCAGCCTCCTGGGCGGCGGCCGCAGAGGAAAATCGACCCCAGAGTGAACAGAAGGATAGTGCGAATGGTAGAAAAAGAACCAAGGATAACTGCCGAAGAGATACAAGCTGAACTCAAGGTGAAGGTACGTCAGTTTCTGATCGCACCATCCGTCGCTTTTTGCGAAAAGTGGGCTCCATGGAAGAAGACCCAGGAGGACTCCACTTTTGAAAGGAAAACATAAAAAAGCCAGACTGGAATTTGCTAAAATGCATATTGACAAGACACAATCCTTCTGGGAGAATGTCCTTTGGACAGATGAGTCAAAACTGGAGCTTTTTGGCAAGTCACATCAGCTCTATGTTCACAGACGAAAAAATGAAGCTTTCAAAGAAAAGAACACCATACCTACAGTGAAACATGGAGGAGGCTCGGTTATGTTTTGGGGCTGCTTTGCTGCCTGGCACAGGGTGCCTTGAATCTGTGCAGGGCACAATGAAATCTCAAGACTATCAAGGCATTCTGGAGCGAAACGTACTGCCCAGTGTCAGAAAGCTCTGTCTCAGTCACGCAGGTCATGGGTCCTCCAACAGGATAATGACCCAAAACACACAGCTAAAAGCACCCAAGAATGGATAAGAACAAAACATTGGACTATTCTGAAGTGGCCTTCTATGAGTCCTGATCTGAATCCTATCGAACATCTATGGAAAGAGCTGAAACTTGCAGTCTGGAGAAGGCACCCATCAAACCTGAGACAGCTGGAGCAGTTTGCTCAGGAAGAGTGGGCCAAACTACCTGTTAACAGGTGCAGAAGTCTCATTGAAAGCTACAGAAAATGTTTGATTGCAGTGATTGCCTCTAAAGGTTGTGCAACAAAATATTAGGTTAGCGGTCCCATCATTTTTGTCCATGCCATTTTCATTTGTTTTATTATTTACAATATTATGTTGAACAAAAATCAAAAGCAAAGTCTGATTTCTATTAAATATGGAATAAACAATGGTGGATTCCAATTACTTTTGTCAATTTCCAGTTATTTCAGAGAAAATTGTGCATTCTTCGTTTTTTGTGGAGGGGTAGCAACAAATTTGAGCACGTCTGTACCTGTCAATCAACAGGGACTCCTCTACAAAGGCAAGGCGCTGGCAGGTAGGCTGAACAGCACAGCACAGCTCACCCCTCCTCTCACCTCTCGCCTCACCCCTCCTCTCACGCCTCGCCTCACCCCGGGTCAGTGTGGCCCCTGCCTCTCTTCTGAACAAACACTTCAGCCCTGCCGACGCAGTGAGAGTCTGGAGCAGCTACACAAGGTAACCTGAACACAATAAACACAGACACTGCTACACACACACACACACACACACACACACAACCACACACACACACACACACACACAGTGAGAGTCTGGAGCAGCTACACAAGGTAACCTGAACACAATAAACACAGACACTGCTACACACACACACTACACACACACACACACACACACACACACACACACACACACACAGAGAGAGTCTGGAGCAGCTACACAAGGTAACCTGAACACAATAAACACAGACACTGCTACACACACACACACACACACACACACACACACACACACACACACACACCACACACACACTGCAACAATGCATTATTTAAAAGTATTTCTGTATTACAGTGCCACATTGGCAAGTGATATTTTCAAAATAATATTGAGTGGCAATAAAGAGTGCTGACTGTATTTGAACCCGGAGTAACTGTTTGTTAAGGTAGTTAGTAACACTTGTGATTGTATTTAATGATTCTTTATATAGCCGTGATTGTCTTGATTTCAATGCAGTTAATTAATGCAGAAGTTGTTCTTCCCTGCAACTATTGTAAGGATTAATGCTGCCTCTTTCAACTTGGGGTGCATGCTATGTATTTTTTGGGGGACACTTGTGGGACAGGTAAAGTTGTATATAATGTCCAACTAGGCTGAAAGCATTTATAGATTGTTTATTTTTTTTTTATTTTAGGGTTAGGGTTTGGGGTTAGGGCTAGGGCTAGTGTTTAGGGTTTAGGGTTAGGGTTTAGGGTTTGGGTTTCCCTTGGGGTTAGAATTCAACAGGGTTAGGGTTAGGGTTATCCAAGCATCTTAGGGTTTAGGGTTAGGGTTAGGGTTAGGGCCAGGGTTGAAGGTTTCTGTTAGGGTTTTAGGGTTAGGGTTTTCATTAGGGTTAGGGTTAATTAGGGTTGGGGTGAGGGTTTAGGGTTAGGGTTTTATTAGGGTTAGGGTTACTTTACACTTTTCTCTATTAGGGTTAGGGTTAGGGCCAGGGTCTAGGGCCAGGGTTGCTGTTAGGGTTAATTTAAAATTAGGGTTAGGGCTTCAACGGTAGGGTTGGGGCTAAAATTAGGGTTAAAACTAAATTAGGGTTAGGGTTAAATCATTACTAAGGGTTGGGGTTAAAATCATAGGGTTTGGTTAGGGTTTAAAATTGGGGAGGTTAACAGGTTTCTCAGGCCAATTAGGCCTTTTCGGGCTAGGGCTGGCTAACCAGTTAGGTTAGGCTGGGGTTGGGGTTTCCTTGGGGTTGGGGCCAGGCCAGGTTGGGTTTGGGGTTAGGGTTAGGGCTAAAGGCCAGGGTTAAAGGTTAGGGTTAAATTAAAATTAAACCAGGCCAGGCCAGGCCAGGCCAGGCCAGTTTAGGGGTTAGGGTTTAAAAAGTTAGGCCAGGTTAGGGTTAAAACTAAAAGGCTGGCCAGTTTCCCAAAACCAGGGTTAGCCAGGTTGGGGGCTAAAATTGGGGTTAGGGTTAAAATTAGGCCAGGCCAGGCCAGGTTAGGGTTGGGCCAAAACAGGCCTAAAATTAGGGGTTGGGGTTGGGGGCCAGCCAGGTTAGGGTTAGGAGTTAGGGTTAAATTGGGGTTAAAGGGTTAGGGTTGGGGCCAGGGTTAGGGTTAGGGTTGGGGGCTGGGAGCTGGGCTGGGGCCAGGGCCAGGCCAGGCCAGGCCAGGGAGCTGGGGCAGGCCAGCCAGGGCCAGGCCAGGCCAGGCCAGGCCAGGGCCAGGCCAGGCCAGGCCAGGCTAGGCCAGGCCAGGCCAGGCCTTAGGCCAGGGGTTAGGCCTCTGGCCAGGCCAGGGGTTAGGGTTGGGGTTAGGCCAGGGGTTAGGGTTAGGTTAGGGTTAGGGTTGGGGTTAGGGGTGAGGTAGGAACTTTGTTTCCCTGAGAACTCCACACTTGGTTGGTTTTCAGGAAAGAAAGATGCACTGGCCATCTGGCTCTTTTTTGGATTTCTTTCTTTGTTTTTTTTTTTTTGGAGCTCCTTTTCTAGTGTAGGTCTATCGTGGAGTTTCTAATGTTCAGGCCTAGCGGGAAAGTTGTTTGTAGTTTGTTGATCCAGTCTTTTTCTCTCCATTTCCTTTCTCCGATTGTCCAGTTCTGGTTCCTCTCCAGCCCTGTAATTTTCAGAGATTCCAAGTTGTGTTGTAGAAAGTGTGCTACTAGAGGTGTTTGTGATTCTTTTTTGTGTTTGATATTATAGATGTGTTGTGTTAGTCTTACCGGATAGTGTTGCCTGTTTCTCCAATGTAAATGATTTTGCATGTATCGCATTGTATTGCGTAGATGCAGTTCCTGCTGTTTTGTGTAAAGGTTTGTGGAATGTTGTATGTGATGCCTGTGGATTGGCTCGGAGGGAGGAAAGTTGCTTGAAGTGTCGTGATGCTTTTGTTGGTTTGCGATTAAGTGAAGGCAGTTTACTGGACACCAAATAGTTGGTCAAGTTTTTGTTTTTTCTGTAGGCTGAGATGATCTTGTGTCCTGTAAGAAGGTTGGTGTCTTGTAATTTGTTGGTTAGGTTTTGTTTTATCTGTGAATTAGCTGCCACACTAAAATGTGAGTAGGTAGTTATGAGTGGAATAATCTTTTTTGTTGTCTCTAGGCTTTTGTTCTAAGAAGGTTTTCCTTATTCCTCTGAGGAAGGAACGGGAGTACCCCTTTGTCTGAGTGCTGTGAATAAAACTTTGGTAGCTGCCTGGAAGTCAGTATGTTGTGTGCAAATTCTGTGGAATCTGAGTAGTTGTGATTTTATTAAACCTCTAAACATGTGTTTAGGGTGATAGCTGGTTTTGTGTAGTAGAGTGTGTGTGTCAGTTTCTTTAAAATATACTTTGGTGTCTAGTTGGTGTGTTTGTGAAAAATGTGGTCCTTTGTAAGTGGTGGTGTCTAAAAGTTTACTTTGCTGTTATGTGTGGTGTATTTTACCTTGATGGACTGGTGGTGTGTGTTAAGTAACGAGATGAAATGTGTAAATTCCTCCATGCTATGTGTCCAAGTGCCCCAAATGTCATCTAGGTACCTGAAATAGTGAGTTGGTCTGTGGGGCATCTGGGGAGGATTGTTTCTTCCCAATCGCCATGTAGATGTTAGCATATGATGGCGTAAAGCGTTTCCCCATCGCTGTTCCTTTGGTTTGGAGGTAGAATTGGTTGTCGAATTCAAAGTCGTTTTTCGTTAAGCTGATTTCCAGGAGTTTGATCAGTTCCTCGCCTGGTCTGGTTGGGATCCGGATTTAGATTTAGACATTTCCTGATAGCTGCAATGCCTGCGTTGGTCTCTATGTTTGTGTACAAGCTGTCTATATCTATTGTGAAGAGAAAAGCTGTTTCTGGTAGTTTGAGTGTTTTAATTTTGTCTATGAAGTCATATGTGTCTTTAAGGTAGCTAGTGTGTTTGGTGGATAGGGGTTTAAAAAGTGGTCTATGTATTCTGCAATTCTATATGATTCACTGTTGCAATCCGATACTATCGGTCTGCCTGGTGGTATGGTGTGTGGGATAGTCCATGTGTCTGGTGATTTGTGTATTTTTGGTAGCATGTAAAAATGCGTGCTCTGGGTGTGTCTGCCCCTTGAGATAGTGTGCCTGTTTTCTAGTAATTATTTTGTGGTCTGTTAGTGTTTGTATTATTCTGTTAATTTCCTGAGCAGAATCAAGATAAATTGGTGCGTCTAGTTTCCTGTAGTGTTCTTGATTATTTAGTTGTCTGTTGGCTTCAAAGATGTAGTCTTCTCTATCCATTATTACTATTGAACTTCCCTTGTCTGCTGGTTTGAAAATGATGTCGGTATGTTTTTGTAATTCCTTAAGTGCAATCCTTTCTGGTGCTGTTAGGTTGTCTTCTGTTTTGTAGTTACCTGGGTTAAGGCTGTGTATTGTTTTTAGATCTTCAAGAATAATCTCTGTGATTTCCTGTGGAACTTGGTTGTTATTTGGTTCCCAGTTGGATTTGGGTAGGAAGGGTATGTGTTTTGAGTCTCCTTCCTCTTCAAAAGAAGGTTGCGATTTTAGCCTCCTATGGTAGTCTTGTGTTTCTGCTCGCAGTGTCTGCTTCTGTTTTGCTTCAGTTTGCGGTGTGGGTATGAAGGAGAGGCCTTGCTCAAAAGGCTGTTTTGACTCTCTGTTGGTGTGAAGTATTTACATAGATTGACTATGTTGGATGCCCCTCCTGGAGATATTTGGGCTTGTGGGGTCTCCTAGTTTAAATGCTGGCACCAGTGCTGGAGCATATCTTTGGCTGTGTTGGTTGTCCAGTGGATGTTGTCTCCGCCTACTTGAAATTTCTCAGTTGGTAATAGCGGTATGTGTGGTAGGTTGGCTGAGATGAATCCGTTTAGTTCTTCCAAGTTCCGTTGGGCCTGCATGTCTAGTGCTC
>CM072675.1:40543890-40605418 GCA_036884735.1 Huso huso | reverse complement strand
GACTCTGCACTGAGTGTTGTGACAGGCTCCAGGTTTGCAAATCTTAATAAAGCTTGCTGTTTGAGAATCTACAGTCTCTCTTCCTTTCAATAGAATTTCCAAGACAGTTATTTCAATAAGTCAAGTGAAATCTGTTTTTTGCCAAAATTTCAAGGAATCTCCAAAAGGGTTCTTTAATTATTCAGGGGTCTAAAGGGTTAAAATATATAAAAGAAAATAAAATGTATATCCTAAAAGGTTGAAGGGCTCATAAGTGAATGGTCATGGGTCAAGAGGTGGGGGTGGTCTCTGTCCAATGGGGGGGATGAGGATGAAGAGGGGCAAAGGCCACAAAAGGCCAGCGCGTCGCTGGCCTTTTTGACGCGCGTGGCTCGTCTTTGCCCCTCTTCATCCTCCGCGCCCCTCCCCATTGTCCCTCTCTGTTCCTCCCCATCTCTCTTCTTCCCATCTCTTCCCTTTCCTGGGGGCTCCATCTCTCTCTCCAACCAGCCTTCTTTCTCAGCACTGTATTTACTCACACACGTTCATCTCAGCCACTTCACTCATACCAAGCACAATCACTAGCTCAAGCCACACAGCTCTTGCTATATAATATATAAAGAGTTCAATTGTTATTTATAACTCATATAATTAGTCCAAAGTCTATTTGTGGTTTGATTTTATTACAGTATATTTCTATCTTAAAATGATAAAAAAATATTATATTGTCACCAAAGTGGTCATTGAGGATTATATGGTTAATGTTTTATACAATTTTAATTCTTTAAAAAAAAAAAAATATATATATATATATATATTACACATAACTTTTGATTTATTTCTCACAAATCAGTAATTTTACAATTCAGGATAATTGGGATATATGCTAATTACATCATTCCAATAGCTATTTATAATTCGTATAACTAAGTAAAATTCAATTTAGGGTTACTACTCATTAATTTATATATTAAAATAAGTTAAAATATTATATTGTTACCAAAACGGCGTTTGTGGATAATATATGTTCAATGTTTTATACAATTTTAATTATTAAAAATATATATATATAATTTAAATATATGTACCTTTCCAGTTAAGTGTCACAAATTGAATTATGGGTAATATGAAAATATATGGGATATGGAGAAACCCATTGAATTATTCTGCCGTAAACACCGCAATTAACCACCAGGGGGAGATGTTCGGAAACTGCATGCAATCTTGTATTTGACCAAATGTAAACAATTATCATTTTGTCTATTTAACATCCGATCCAGACGCATGATACGTCTTTGGAAAGCCACAAAACGGCTTTTTTATATAAAAAAAATAACCCCTGCATATTGAGCTACAGGGCACAGCACGAGCAGTGAAACCAGGGTCCCCACAGACTTCTATCAGGCGCGTTCACGGTCATAACAAAGCCTACGCCAGCATGCGCTTCACAGAATGTCCGCCCCATGCTTGCCTGGAGTTTCACACATGAATAGGAGGATTCTCCTCAGGTAAACAAAAAACCGTATTGTTATTTATACCTGTTTAAGGGGCTTGTTTTTTGGCTGTACGGCTTCATCTCATCCTTTTGTTTGTCATAATCAAAAGCGCGCCAGCCTCCGTTTTCTGTGTTTGTTTGAACCCTTTGCAGTCCATTTATTAAGTGCCAGGCACGCCAGGTCTAATTAATTTTCACACGCGCAGTTAATTTTATACGCTGTTTAAAAGTATTTTTTTCACAGTCAAACGGGTTTAAATGGCCCTGCATATCAACAAAGCACTCACTAGGCATCTCCAGCCCCGCCCCACCCTTTTCGTTTGCTATAGCGTTTACCTATGTAAGAAATAATAATAATAATAATAATAATGAATGGTCGACATACCCGATCGATCATCTCCGGAGAACTCGTTTTATCACCAAACTCCTCAATAATGCGATCCAAGTCATTATTTTATTACTATAACATCTGGAAAAAGCTCTACAAATGTCCATGATAGTCTCTGTGCTGGACGGACTCAGCCAGCTTGTTTACTATGAACGCCCCGTTAATGATACCTGATACCATGTATGACTATTTGCTGATACGTTGTTTTTCGCTCCTGTCGCTCCCATGGCAATTGAATGGTTTTCTGCTTTTTCCGGAGAAAAACGACTAAACACCCGTTTATTGCGTTGCTATAATGATGTCGGACCCAGTCCGACAAAGGACCTGTGAGGAATAATTGCAATGTCGGACCCAGTCCGACAATAAACAAATAATGTTGCTGTGTTGTTTTTTAATGGATGATTTATCTGATTGCCCCCGCTAATGCTTTATTGTGCACACACGAGGTTGTTGCCTCTTCATGGTTTTAATATCACCGGGTGTGTGTTAATTTCTTTTTATTGTTGGGTGTTCGCTGCACACGAGTTGTGAAGGAGTGACGTCACTGTTTATATTGTTGTTCTTGTTCCCTGCAGCATTGATTGTTGGCCAATCTGTATCTATCATTTTGGGATCCATGGTGGTTGATTACATTAGTCACTTAAACTGTAATTTCTGATTAGAATTCACTGTGTTGTTTATGTATTTGTGTGGAGTTTATTGTTTTAATTAATATAGTTTTCTGTTTTAACAAGATATAAACTGAAAACACACAATGTGTGGGGTTTGTCAGTGTGTGCCTCGTAATCACGTGACCCACGATTTAAGAATACAGGGGGTGCGTTCACGAGAGGCAGACTTTGTTAAGTCTGCGCAGATTCTGCAAAGATTCGGAAAATTCATTGGCTACTTGCTCCGATTCTGTGCGGATTCTGCGCAGAATGACGGAAGTCTGCGTGTCGTGAACGCACCCGAACTCTCTCCACACACAACACACAGCGTTCTTACGCCTGCCGTCACTCCTGCACACGTGAGGGGAATACTGAACCTGGAAACAAATTCAAATCCATGCGTTTCCAGCAGATGTATCCGTCCTCACCTCTTGCTTTGCTCGACTACCTCTAAGAGAAATGTGTTGGGCTTGTATCTTCACCTCAGTGTTGCTATTGTGTTTAAATTGACACATTTTTTTCTGCACTTGTATTAAATGTCGGTTCATCTGTGAGACTGAGAAATAATTCTCAGACAATATTATGTCTGTAGACCAAGAGAAAGTTCATAATACTGGTCTGTGACAATGTGAAGCACTTCCAGTGTATTTATTTATTTATTTATTGCATTTATATAGCGATTTTTGTACAAGTGTTTCACAAAGCACTGTACAGTACAGAGCACGAAAAAAGAACAAACCACAATACATTTCTATAGCATGCCACACATACAGACCATAATAATACAAAAGCAGCAGTTTTTATGAAAGTGTGTTTTTGCTCTTGACAATACTCGACCGTCCCTTTGCTAGATTGCTCTGATACTGTGTGTGTGTGTGTGTTCTTGTCTCTCGCCTGTCCTGTGAGGATGAAGATGTAGTTTCAGTGTTTAATGCTCATCCCCTCACTGTGTGTCTGTGTGTTCTTGTCTCTTGACAGGTCTGTGAGGATGAGAAGGTCTCCACAGTCTGGAGTCTGGTCTCTGACAGGCTCAACATACCTGTCAATCAACAGGGACTCCTCTACAAAGGCAAGGCGCTGGCAGGTAGGCTGAACAGCACAGCACAGCACAGCACAGCACACCCTCGCCTCTCCCTCCTCTCAGCCCCCTCTGAACAAACCTCAGCCCCCGACGCCTGGAGCAGCTACACAAGGTAACCTGACACAATAAACACACACACTGCCTACACCTCACCCGGGTCAGTGAGGTGTGGACAGCCTGCCTGCTCTTCTGAACAAAACACTTCAGCCACACACACACACACGCAGTGAGACACACAGAGAGTCTGCAGCTACACAAGGTAACCTGAACACACAAAAAACACTGCTATACACACACACACACACAGTGAGACACACACACCACACACACAGTCTGACACACACAGGTGCTGAACATTAATAAACACACACACACACACACACACACACACACACACACAGTGAGAGTCTGAGCAGCTACACAAGGTAACCTGAACACAATAAAACACTGAACAAACACACACACACACACACACACACACACAGTGAGAGTCTGGACACAAGGTAACCTGAACACAATAAACACAGGTAACCTGAACACAATAAACACACACACACAGTGAGAGTCTGGAGCAGCTACACAAGGTGAACTAAACACACACACACACACACACACACACACACACACACACACACACACAGTGAGAGTCTGAGCAGCTACACAAGGTAAATTGAACACAATAAAACACAGACACTGCTACAACACACAACCTGAACACAATAAACACACACACTGGTATACCTGAACACAATAAACACACACACACACACACACACACACACACAGTGAGAGTCTGGAGCAGCTACACAAGGTAACCTGAACAATAAACACACACAATTTAAACACACACCGTAACACACACACACACACACACACAGTGAGAGCTGGAGCAGCTACACAAGGTAACCTGAACACAATAAACACACACACATACACACACACACACACACACACAGTGAGCAGCTGAACACAATAAACACACACACTGCTACACACACACACACACACACACACACACAGAGTGAGAGTCTGGGGACTACACAAGGTAACCTGAACACAATAAACACACACACTGCTATATACACACACACACACACACACACACACACACACACACACAGTGAGAGTCTGAGCAGAACCTGGGGTTTTAAGGTAACCTGAACACAATAACCTGAACACAAAACACACACACTCAAACACACACACACACACACAGTAGTGAGAGTCTGTGAGAGTCTGAGAACAAGGTAAGCAATAAATTTACACAAGGTAACCTGAACACACACAACACACACACTGTCACATGTAAAAACACACACAGGAGGACACACACACACACACAGTGAGAGTCTGGACCTGTTTAAGGTATTTTGAACACAATAAACACACACACACACAATACACACACACACAGTGAGAGTCTGGAGCAGCTTTGGTTTAACCTGAACACAATAAACACACACACTGCGGTATACACACACACACACACACACACACACACACACACACAGAGTCTGGAGCAGGCTACACAAGGTAAACCTGAACACAATAAACACACACACTGCACACACACACACACACACAGACACACACACAGGTACAACACACACACTGCTATACACACACACACACACACACACACACACACAGTGAGAGTCTGGAGCAGCTACACAAGGTAACCTGAACACACAAAACACAATAAACACACACACTGCAGTGAGGATACAAGGTAACTGAACACACACACACACACACACACACACACACAGTGAGAGTCTGGAGCAGCTACACAAGGTAACCTGAACACAATAAACACACACACTGTATATACACACACACACACACACACACACACACACAGTGAGAGTCTGGAGCAGCTACACAAGGTAACCTGAACACAATAAAAAAACACACACACACACTATATATACATTTAAACACACACACACACACACACACAGTGAGAGTCTGGAGCAGCTACACAAGGTAACCTGAACACAATAAACACACACACTGCACACACACACACACACACACACACACAACACACAGTGAGACTGAAGCTACACAATAACCTGAACACATAAACACACACACTGCTATACACACACACACACACACACACACACACACAGTGAGAGTCTGGAGCAGCTACACAAGGTAACCTGAACACAATAAACACACACACTGCTACACACACACACACACACACACAGAGTGAGAGTCTGGAGCAGCTACACAAGGTAACCTGAACACAATAAACACACACACTACTATACACACACACACACACACACACTGCTACAATGCACACCGGATTTAAATGTATGTTCTGTATTACAGTGCCACATGTCGTCTCTTTTGGCAAGTGATATTTTCAAAATAATATTGAGTGGCAATAAAGAGTGCTGACTGTATTTGAACCCGGAGTAACTGTTTGTTAAGGTAGTTAGTAACACTTGTGATTGTATTTAATGATTCTTTTATATCCGTGATTGTCTTGATTTCAATGCAGTTAATTGCAGAAGTTGTTCTTCCCTGCAACTATTGTAAGGATTAATGCTGCCTCTTTCAACTTGGGGTGCATGCTATGTATTTTTTGGGGGACACTTGTGGGACAGGTAAAGTTGTATATAATGTCCAACTAGGCTGAAAGCATTTATAGATTGTTTAATTTTTTTTTTATTTTAGGTGATGAAGTGACACTTTGAATATGGGGCCTGATGAGAGAAGTATCCTTTTCATGTGGTTTTGGTTTTGCCGTTGTGAGCAGGTGTGGGAGACAGCACCGTGTCTGCATGTGAAATAACAAAGTCATCGCAGTGGAGGGACTCTCTGAAGGCTGCTGTTTGTGGATTTGTCTTGTAATGTGAGTGATCTACTGTACTGTGATGCCACTGACTGTACGCACGCTGCACTGTAGGGGAGACACCGCTGGCATTCACAGGGCATGCTTGTTCATTTAAAACACGCTGCACTGTAGGGGAGACACCGTTGGCATTCACAGGGCATGCTTGTTCATTTAAAACACGCTGCACTGTAGGGGAGACACCGCTGGCATTCACAGGGCATGCTTGTTCATTTAAAGCACGCTGCACTGTAGGGGAGACACCGCTGGCATTCACAGGGCATGCTTGTTCATTTAAAACACGCTGCACTGCAGGGGAGACACCGCTGGCATTCACAGGGCATGCTTGTTCATTTAAAGCACGCTGCACTGCAGGGGAGACACCGCTGGCATTCACAGGGCATGCTTGTTCATTTAAAACACGCTGCACTGCAGGGGAGACACCGCTGGCATTCTTCACAGGGCATGCTTGTTCATTTAAAGCACGCTGCACTGTAGGGGAGACACCGCTGGCATTCACAGGGCATGCTTGTTCATTTAAAGCACGCTGCACTGTAGGGGAGACACCGCTGGCATTCACAGGGCATGCTTGTTCATTTAAAGCATGCTGCTGTGGGATGTTTGCACAGTGATCTTGTATCTTATTTTCAGGTGAAGTTTTGAATGCATCAAGTTGGAAGACTTGGCTTAAGATAATGAACTCCACTTTTCATAATGTAAATTGTTTAGTTTGCATGATTTGATAATACAGGTGGATTTAATTAGACAACAAAACCACCCATTACTCCATAAACAATGACTTGAACATTCATTATCCTGTCTGACCATGTTTCAGGAGACCTCTAGTGGTCAAGATGCGCCATGTGAGGGAATAATGCTATTTTTATTCTCAAACTTATATACCTCCCTTGAATTACTTTACCACAACATCTGCACACACACACACATATATATATATATAATGTATGTATATATCAATACATATATGATATGTGTTTTCACTGATCTCAGTGTCGTGGGTAGAACAGTTTTGGCCTTAGCAATAGTCAATGCTAGTACTTGGAAATGCTGAGTAATTGAAGGGGTGTTTTTATGTGTTTCACTGATCTGTCATGAGGGGTGTTTGTGCTGCACTGTGGGTCACTGATCTGTCATGAGGGGTGTTTGTGTTTCACTGATCTGTCATGTGGGGTGTTTGTGCTGCACTGTGGGTCACTGATCTGTCATGAGGGGTGTTTGTGCTGCACTGTGGGTCACTGATCTGTCATGTGGGGTGTTTGTGCTGCACTGTGGGTCACTGATCTGTCATGAGGGGTGTTTGTGCTGCACTGTGGGTCACTGATCTGTCATGAGGGGGTGTTTGTGCTGCACTGTGGGTCACTGATCTGTCATGAGGGGTGTTTGTGCTGCACTGTGGGTCACTGATCTGTCATGTGGGGTGATCTGTTTGTTTTGCTGCACTGTGGGTCACTGATCTGTCATGTGGGGTGTTTGTGCTGCACTGTGTTTCACTGATCTGTCATGTGGGGTGTTTGTGCTGCACTGTGGGTCACTGATCTGTCATGTGGGGTGTTTGTGCTGCACTGTGGGTCACTGCCACACTGAGGGTCACTGTATTTTTGGATCACTGTTTTGGGGTGTTTTTTTAAAACCTTTGTTTAACCAGGGGTCACTGATCTGTCAAGATTCAAAATCTTTTTGGACTGTGGGACAGATCTGCACCAATCTGTAGGGCAATGTCACTGTGGGTCACTGATCTGTCACGGGGTGTTTGTGGGTGGGTCACAGATCCAGAGGGGTGTTTGTGCTGCAAATGAAACTGTCAGAGATGTTTGGTTTGCACTGTGGGTCACTGATCTGTCATGTGTGGGTGTTTTAATAAACAGAACAGAAAATAGGGGGTTTTAAACTGATCAAAACAGGACACGGCACTTGCCCAAATAAATAGACACTGATCTGGGGTGTTTACTAAACACTTAACACTGATCTGTCATGTGGGGTGGAGTGCAGTGGGTCAAACATGAGTGGGTGTTTGTGCTGCACTGGGTCACTGATCTGTCATGAGGGGTGTTATTATTTTCACTTGATCTGTTGAGGGGTGTTTGTCTCTGCACTGTGTTTCACTGATCTGTCATGTGGGGTGTTTGTGCTGCAATGTGGGTCACTGATCTGTCATGTGCACTGTGTGCTGGGTTTGATCTAATTGGGTGTTTGCACTGTGGGGGTCACTGATCTGTCACAGGGTGTTTGTGCTGCACTGTGGGTCACTGATCTGTCATGAGGGGTGTTTTGCTGCACTGTGGGTTGATTGTCCTCCTCGGGCCTAAATGTTTGTGCTGCACTGTGGTCATTTGATCTGTCATGGGGTGTTGAAACACTGTGGGTCACTGATCTGTTATATGCACTGTGGGTCATGTACCAATGACTATACACCAACATTAGGGTCACTGTATTTTGGATCATGTTTTTTTTTTTTTTTTAAAACTTTATTTAACCAGGAAGTCACGTTAAGATTCAAAATCTCTTTTGGGAGACAGATTGACCAAGAGGGCAGCAATACAGAAACAATCACACACATTAACAGATTAACAGAAACATTTCAAAAATAATAATACCATGAAACAGTAATTAATCAGGACATTTCATTGGATTATTTGCAACTTTAAAATTAATTAAAACAAGTACATTTATCAGAAATAAAATTTTTTAATCTGTTAATAATGAGATAGTTTGACATGCTTTTGAAGGTCGTTCCATGACCAGTGTTTGCTCTGCAGTTGATAGAATGTCATTCGCTTGGTCGTTATTGTTGTCTTTGACAGATTCCTGGAGTGTGTGGCTGTGTGCCTGAGTGACATCCAGAACTTAAGAGAAGTCGTTTTAATTCTGGTTCTTTCTTGAGGAGAGGTGACTTGTAGTGGTGAGTGTCAGGGTCAGTGTGGCTCGCTCCTGTGACTCTGAGCCCTGGAGCCGCTTTTAAGGGACAGTGTCCTGCAGAGTCTGCCTGTCTGCCCTCGACATTGTGTGAGGGCGTTTGTATCTGAGAATCAGGACTAGCTTCTCGTGACGAATGGGATGCTGGCTGGAGCATTTCTTTATGTAGTTCAGCATGTTAGTTCACATGTAGCTGACAGTGTGGACGTGCTCATCTTGCATTGCGAGTGTCAGCTGGTTAATTCATGACTACAGTAACCTGCAGGTCACAGCTTGCACAGGTTCATCAACATTGTCAGTTATTGTCTGTACTTGTATCCTCATGTATCCAGTGTGTGCAGTGCTGTAGCAGACAGTGAGGAGTAGTGGAGCAACAATCAATCCATTTATCCATCCTCTGCCCTTAAATTTCCCGAGCTGCGATTACATATTGTTGAATCGATGCATGAGATGAGAGCCCAGTTTGGAGTCTGCTGTTGCCGTTGTCCCAGGAAATAAGTTGATCAAGCTCTAGAATTTAAAGGGGAGGTTCCATTGTTTCTAATGTAACCGAGCCTAGGCTAGGAAATAAGTAGATCGAGCCAGGAAATAAGTTGATCGGATATGTTAATGAAAAATAAATAATTTAAAATTAATTTTGTAGGTATAATTTATATCAATTAGTAGATCGGATTTATTCGTCAGTATGCTGCTTGATAAGATGATGTGAATATCGCTTTAGATCCGATATATTAGCCTAACAAAAATGCATAATTTAAAATGACTTTTGTACGTATAATTTACATTAACATGTAGATCGGATACATTCGACAGCATTACGCTAGATAAGGGAATGTGAATATCGCTGTAATATATATTAGCAGCAAATAAATCATTTAAAATGAATTGTACGATTGTACATTTCTGATTGTGTATTTCTGTTTGTGTAACAAACGTTAACTAGCAAAACGTGTTGCGTATTGACGTTATTTTGCATTTCTGGAGGTGCTTTTGTTTTGGGAAGCACTACAGTTTGGACAGCAGGTATGCGAGCGATTGTCCAAAAGTTAAAGCATGAGTTTCAATCATGGAAAACATTAAGCTCCATGCTGCGATCACTAACTAGGCCACGGTGCACATCAATCACAGGATGTACTTGAAAAACGTTGCTAATACAGTATTATTATTTGATATTTGTTCTTTCATTTATTTTACATACAGTATTTTGTATAATAAAGGACAGAAAATGAACAGGAAACTGGTTATCATAGTGCATGTATTTCAATTACAAGTTTGGGAAGAAACAATACATTCATTAATTAAAATCTAAAGAGTTAACGTCTTTGCTAAACCGTGGTAAATACCTGTAGTTCAATACCAACCATGATTTTGTGTTGTGAGAGAGATCATACAGTATATGCAGGCTACTCTATATCAGCATCATTTTAAAATGGTAAATCCCTGTAGTGCAACAACCAATAAGACATGTAAGGAGAAAGAGATACAGTATATTGAATTAAAGTGAATTATCACGATTTAAAATATTAGCTATACTAATATTAAAATGTATAAAATATGACTTGCCCTGCTAATGATATTATGGATGCAGCATGTCATTATATTACTGAAATATTTTAATTTCGATTAAAGATTGACAACATTTTGACATGTAAAATCATTTAATATATAAATAAATCTCATGATCACACATAAACTACATCAGATTGACATCGATGTTATAGAAACATAAAAAGACAGGGGTTTAAAACAGTTTACCATTGAAACAGTCGTCGATCACACATTTTAAAGTTCATACGAAAAGACACGGGCAGATCAAAATAAAAAGCCATGCAGTGAACCTCCCCTTTAATCAAACTGTAGCCCTGCCTTACTTTTGTCTACTTTTAGAACATATGAACATAAGAAAGTTTACAAATGAGAGGAGGCCATTCAGCCCATCTTTGCTTGTTTGGTTGTTAGTAGCTTATTGATCCCAGAATCTCATCAAGCAGCTTCTTGAAGGATCCCAGGGTGTCGGCTTCAACAACATTACTGGGGAGTTGGTTCCAGACCCTCACAATTCTCTGTAAAAAAAAAAAGTGCCTCCTATTTTCTGTTCTGAATGCCCCTTTATCTAATCTCCATTTGTGACCCCTGGTCCTTGTTTCTTTTTTCAGGTCAAAGAAGTCCCCTGGGTCGACATTGTCTATACCTTTTAGGATTTTGAATGTTTGAATCAGATCACCCTGTAGTCGTCTTTGTTCAAGACTGAATAGATTCAATTCTTTTAGCCTGTCTGCATATGACATGCCTTTTAAACCCGGGATAATTCTGGTTGCTCTTCTTTGCACTCTTTCTAGAGCAGCAATATCCTTTTTGTAACAAGGTGACCAGAACTGAACACAATATTCTAGGTGAGGTCTTACTAATGCATTGTAAAATTTTAACATTACTTCCCTTGATTTACATTCAACACTCCTCACAATATATCCGAGCATCTTGTTGGCATTTTTTTATAGCTTCCCCACATTGTCTAGAGGAAGACATTTCTGAGTCAACATAAACTCCTAGGTCTTTTTCATAGTTCCCTTCTTCAATTTCAGTATCTCCCATATGATATTTGTAATGCACATTTTTATTGCCTGCATGCAATACTTTACACTTTTCTCTATTAAATTTCATTTGCCATGTGTCTGCCCAATTCTGAATGCTGTCTAGATCATTTTGAATGACCTTTGCTGCTGCAACAGTGTTTGCCACTCCTCCTATTTTTTGTGTCGTCTGCAGATTTAACAAGTTTGCTTACTATACCAGAATCTAAATCATTAATGTAGATTAGGAATAGCAAAGGACCTAATACTGATCCCTGTGGTACACCACTGGTTACCTCGCTCCATTTTGAGGTTTCTCCTCTAATCAGTACTTTCTGTTTTCTACATGTTAACCACTCCCTAATCCATGTGCATGCATTTGCATCCATGTGCATCCCCTGGTCAGCTGTCCAGCTCACTGCTGCAGAAGTTTGTTTGGGGCTGGGACAATGGACTTGTGTGTTAGCCATTTGTTAATCTTTGAAGAGGACCTGCAAGTTTGTCTTGCAGTCTTCCCTGCAATAATGATGGACTTTATTTATTTGAGAATCTGTGTTGGAAAATGTACTTTTTGACGGTGAAGTTGTTTTTAAAAAAACAAGTAAAGAAAATGTACATGATCTCTATCTCGCTATTTGACAAATAATTAAAAAATGAAAGCATGTGTGATGCTTATTTCCCTGCAAGCCCTTTTCTTTGCCCACTGGAGCACACAGCCTCTTATGGGGGTTTGGAACCACAAATCACTGCATCTTAAACACACAGCTCTAGAGTCAGAACTACAGCATGTACTGTACCGTTTATTGTGTGTGTTTTAATGAAGTCTGCTGCTGTACTTGTCTGGCTGTGAGCTTTTGCTTTACCAACAAACAAGGAATTAAACAAAACAAAAGCAGCTCTGTTCTCAGCCTGGCGTGAGATTGATTTTTTTTTTTTATCTACAATGGGAAGTGCTTTAGACTGAACAACCTCAAGCTCCCTTCATCTTGTCACAGCTCTGCACTGTGATATAAAGTCTATTTCCTGTACATTGTCATTATTTTTTGTGTTTTATTTATTGTGATTATTATTATTATTTTAAGAATGTATCGGAAATGTCTTTGTTTTTGCACAGTGGTAAGGTTAATCCGAGTCATTACAGTGGGCAACTGAGCTGTGTTAAGATAAAACTTTTTTTTTTAAATTAAAGAAAATTATCTTTATTAAAATCAACAGTTCTACTAAATGGCCACACGATGGCAGCATTGGATAAGGAATAGCGAGAGCTTCGTTCTGTCTGTCTTCATAAAGTTCACTGCCTGCTTTGCCCATTGTTGTAACCCACTTGACAAAGCCACGCTGAATTAATCAGCTCCCTGGGGGTGGGGGGGGTGTGTCTATTTATTATTATTTTCTTAGCAGGTGCCCTTATTCAGCGCGACTTACAATTGTTATAAGATATCACATTATTTTTTACATACAATTCCCCATTTATATAGTTGGGTTTTTACTGGAGCAATCTAGGTAAAGTACCTTGCTCAAGGGTACAGCAGCAGCGTCCCCCCCACCTAGGATTGAACCCACAACCTTCCGGTCAAGAGTCCAGAGCCCTAACCACTACTCCACACTACTGCCCGTATTTGTTTGACTCTGTCAAAGATACAATAGAAGTGACTGTTTTATTTTAGATATTTTCAAGGCAGTAATCACCTCCATGTTGTACAAATCATTAGTCCAGTTCAAGTCACAAATGAGTGTAGTGGTACAGCTGGTAGGATGGCTCAGTTGGTAGAGCACAGGGCCCTGATTCCCAGGGTTGGTGGTTAATCTGTTGATTTAAAAAATATTGTTAAATTTACCTGTTTATACGGTTTGGCTTTGAATCCAGTTTAAGTCACAAATGAAACAAAGCTGAGAATCACCTTAGCTCCCAGGTCCACACAGCACACAATGTGATAATGTGTCCAGGGTTGTTGGTTAGCAGGAGAGCCAGTCAGCTGGATAGCTCTGTTGAATCCAGTTTTCACAAATGCAGCAGGAGAGCCAGTCAGCTGGATAGCTCTGTTGGTAGAGCAGCTGGATAGCTCTGTTGGAGAGCCAGCCAGTCAGCTGGATAGCTCTGTTGGTAGAGCAGCAGGAGAGCCAGTCAGCTGGATAGCTCTGTTGGTAGAGCAGCAGAGCAGCAGGAGAGCCAGTCAGCTGGATAGCTCTCTGTTGGTAGAGCAGCAGGAGAGCCAGTCAGCTGGATAGCTCTGTTGGTAGAGCAGCAGGAGAGCCAGTGGATAGCTCTGGATAGCAGCAGGGAGCCAGTCAGCTGGATAGCTCTGTTGGTAGAGCAGCAGGAGAGCCAGTCAGCTGGATAGCTCTGTTGGTAGAGCAGCAGGAGAGCCAGTCAGCTGGATAGCTCTGTTGGTAGAGCTGGGGACTGTGATTCCCATGGTAGTGGGATGAAACCCTTGTTAAGGGTATGTGTTTCATTTTCATTTTCAAACACTTTGCCCATTTTGATAGACTTGGGTTTACATAACAGGACATGGTTTCATACAAATAATAATATAAAGAGGGTGATATAAGGGCTTCTCTGCAATACTGGCTTGTCACAAGCAGACAGGTGGTGCAGTGGGCTAGTTCACTGGTATGCTGTGTTGGTTGCTGTGGGGGACTGGGTTCAAATCCAGGTGCGTTTCTCCTTTGTTTTCAAAGACTTGGTTAATTTCTTATATAAGGCAATGAAAAAGCAGACTCCTCCATGGAAGTGAGATGGGTTGGAATCCATTTCAAGTCACAAATGAAACGAAGCTGAGAATCACATTAGCCCCAGGTCCACACCACACAATGTAATAATGTGTTTCACGCAGCAGGAGAACCAGTCAGCTGGATAGCTCTGTCAGTAAAGCAGGGGACTGTGATTCCCACGGTAGCGGGTTCAAGTCCCACATGTATATTCTTCTTCATATTAATTCATTTTGACCTTTTGTGAGCTTGGTTTTAAATCCATTTCAAGTCACAAGTCTCTCTCAAGCTGGTGTTTATGGCTCCCCAGGTCTACATCACAACATGTAATAATGCTTTGACCTGGGCCCTTCATAAGCAGGCTGGATAGCTCACCTGTAGAGTGTGGGATTCTGTTTCCCAAAATTCTGGGTTCAAACCCACCAGGTGTTGATTGCATGTGTACATTCCTCTTTTTCTCTTCAAAAATGTTCTCCTTATTGATAAAGCAAGTGCCAAAAAAGGGCAAGGTGGTCCAAGTTGTCACTGATCTGGTGTCCTCAAATGCAGGAAATGAGCCCCAATGTATTTATTGTACACAGAATGGATTGATAGCTCTGGTGTTGGCAGCTCTCTGGCTGGATTCGCTCGGTATATGAATTGAAGCCGTGCTGTGCAGCTCAGCGTGGTGTTCGGCAGCTCTCTCTGGCTGGCTGGCTGGGTATATGAATTGAAGCCGTGCTGTGCAGCTCGTGGTGTTTATGGCTGGTGGCTTAAATCACAACATGTGTTAATGCAGCTCTCTGGCTGGCTCGCTTCGGTATATGAATTGAAGCCGTGCTGTGCAGCTCAGCGTGGTGTTCGGCAGCTCTCTGGCTGGCTCTCTGGGTATTGATTGAAGCCGTGCTGTGCAGCTCAGCGTGGTGTTCGGCAGCCTCCTGGCTTATTGCCGGTATATGAATTGAAGCCGGCACGGCAGTCCAGTGGTGTTGCTGTCCTCAAATGCGGTATATGAATTGAAGCCGTGCTGTGCAGCTCAGTGTGGTGTTTGGCATTGGCAGCTCGGTATCTGTGCAGCTGGGTGTTCAGCTCTGGTATATATGAATTCAGCCGTGCTGTGCAGCTCAGTGTGGTGTTCGGCAGCTCTGGCTGGCTCGCTCGGTATATGGTGAAGCCGTGCTGTGCAGCTCAGCGTGGTGTTCGGCAGCCTCTGGCTGGCTCGCTCGGTATATGAATTGAAGCCGTGCTGTGCAGCTCAGCAGTTCAGCGTGGTCGGTATATCGGCAGCCTCTCTGGCTGGCTGGCTCTCTGGGTATATGAATTGAAGATGCTGTGCAGCTCAGTGTGGTGTTCAGCAGCTCTCTGGCTGGCTCCTCGGTATATGAATGGCTGTGCTCAGCTCATGTGGTGCGGCAGCTCTCTGGCTGGCGGTATATGAATTGAAGCCGTGCTGTGCAGCTCAGTGTGGTGTTCGGCAGCTCTCTGGCTGGCTCTCTGGGCATATGAATTGAAGCCGTGCTGTGCAGCTCAGCAGCTCTCTGGCTGGCTCTCTGGGCTGAAGCCGTGCTGTGCAGCTCAGTGTGGTGTTCTCGGCAGCTCTCTGGCTGGTGGGCAGCTGTGCTCTCTGGCTGGCTGCTGTCGGGTATGGTTTGGATTCAGGCACCCGCCTGGGCCTTTTTGAGCGTCTGGTTTTTGTGTGATTCTCAGCACTCTGGCTGGCTCAGTATGGTTTTGGACGTGCATTACCTCTTTCCGTCGCTGGGTGGAGTCTTGAGCATACATTCATCAGTAGGAGGTCATGAGATTTCAGAATCCATAACCTCCTACTGCTGCAAGTATGCCTAAGTCGTTTTTCATTCATTTCACACTGATTTTATTATTTTGTATTATTAAATGTTCGAGTTACTGGTTTATTAGTCCACTGTTTACATCCTAGTGCGTTTCAATGTTGTATTTTTTTTTTGTCAAAAAACAAAGTGATATTTTCATGAAAAACATTTACATTTAAAAAAAAAGTTAAAAAACACGCCGACCAGTGGAATAACGAGGAATTGCATGCTTCTCTTGTGTGGGTTACACTTGGTGCACTGTTCACTGTGCTGTACTTTCATTTTTAAAGAATGAACCTTATAGTCAATGTCACACACTATCCCACCTTAAGCCGATAGATAGCACAGGAGTCTGGTTGGCTAGGTTTGCATCAATGTGATTATTGGTGGACAGGGTTCAAACCTTGGCAGAAAAATGCAATGTGATGTTAAATGCCTTATTTTTTACATTTATTGTTCCAGAATCTTTGATGTAATGTTAAAGGTAAACTCAGCAGGGGGTCTGAGCTGCTGGTCTATTTCAGCATCCTTGCAACCCCTCAGCTGCACTCATGAAGAATTCAAATACTGGGGAGCATCTGAGGTGCTTTGAGAGCTTTCTGATTGGTGTAGTTGGTAGCGTATCGGCTTCAGATTCTCTTAACAGCTGTTTCAAGTCCCACATGAAACACAAGTTATGTTTTTTTTCCCCTCATTTTCAGAAATATTGTTTCATTTACCTTATAGAGCTACTGTATAATAGGGTTGGGTTTGATCATCCCTCCTCTCTTCAGTGGCATGCAACTCTGCGTGCGTGTGCAGTCTCTGACAAGGGAAGTGAATCTCATATACCAGGTTAGAGTGCTGGTTTGTCACAAGCAGCCAGGTGGTGGAGTGGGCTAGTTCCCTAGCTTTGCTTGCCTTTCACCTTGGAGGTCTGGGTTCAAAGCCAGTTCACAGGACAAGTGAACTGAGTTTAAAACCAGACCCACAATTCAATGGCACAGCATGACTGGTGTTCTCTGATTAAGAGGCTTAAAAAAAGAATTGATAAATAAACCCCAGAGTTGTGTTTGAAGTCTTGTGTTGTGTGCTTGTTTTGTTTCTCCACGGCGTCTGTTTGTTTGAATCTGTCAGATACAACAGAAGTGACTCTTTTATTGGATATTTTCAAGGCAGTAATCACCTCCATGTTGTACAGATCATTAGTCCAGTTCAAGTCACAAATGACTGCAGCGGTACAGCTGGTAGGATGGCTCAGTTGGTAGAGCACAGGGGCCCTGATTCCCAGGGTTGGTGGTTCAAACCCGTGCAACGTGCATGTTTTTTTCTTTTTTTTTTCAAGTTGGTTATTTTACCTTGTAGGCAATGTAAATCTAACTTCAGGGACAGCTGCTAGGTGGTGCAGTGGGGTCAGTCCCTGTGCTTAAATGCTCTTTCCCTTGAGAGACTGGGATCATATCCAGGATACAGATTGAAATCTTCTGTTTTCACAGTACCTTGTAGTTTGAATCTGTCAAAGACATGATAGAAGTGACTCTTTTATTGGATATTTCCAATGGAGTGATATACATTTTGTACAAATCATTAGTTAATGTACTGGAGGTCATTTGGCAGCAGGAGAAAGTAGCTCTCTGGCTAGCACAGGTGGTAGAGCACTGGATTCTGACTTCCAAGGTTGTTGGTTCAAGTCACATGTAAAGCACAAGTGTTAATCTATTGATTTCAAAAATATTGTTAAACTTACCTGTTTATAAGGTTTGGTTTTGAATCCAGTTCATCACAAATTAAACAAAGTTGAGAATCACCTCTTAGCCCCCAGGTCCTCACCACACAATGTAATAATGTGTTTCAAACAACATGAGCACCAGTTGGATAGCTCTGTTGGCCCAGGTATCCGTGATTCCCCCATCTTTCAAACCCAGGGCATGTGTTTCCTTTTCATTTTCAAAGCCTTTACCCATTTTCCTAGACTTGTGGCTCCAGGACAAGGGTCACTGCCCTCCATCAAATAATATAAAGAGGATGATACAAGGGCCAAGCTGGGATTGTCGAGCAGACAGGTGTGCAGTGGGCAACCTGCATGCTGTCATTACTTACAGTCAATAGTTCCCAGTTTGTTTTACAACCACCACCATATAACTCACAACCAACAGCATTGGTTACCTCAGGAACCAGGATTCAAACCATGTGTTAATTGAGCTTATATCTTCAGGGGAGAGAAGGCCATCAGCATAGCCACTCTGAAATCCGCCACCAGCTCCCACAGGAGTCATGGTGGGTGGTTGTAAATTGGGTGTTGACTGTATATGATATAAGCTCAATTAACACATTCTTTGAAAGGAGGGCAGTGTGCCCAAAGAGGAGCCTGGATTTGAACCCAGTCCATCTTCCTTCCACGGGGTAGTCTGCTTTTTCATTGTCTTATATAAGAATGTTAACCAAGTCTTTGAAAACAAACAAGGAACTCACATACAAAAAGAGGGCTTATTGATGGGCATAGCAGGCAAAAAAAAAAAAAAAAAAAAAACATTCCAACACCGCCTCTGCCCTGGTATCAACACCCCATCTTCCACTCCCCCGGCCGGGGCCCAAGCCCCCTCTTCATCCTCCTCTTCAGGGCACACTGCCCTCCTCCATCTGTGGAGACACAACCAACATCGTTAGTTACAACCTGCATCATTACTTACAGTCAACACCCAGATTTACAACTACCACCATGACTCACAACCAACAGCATTACTTACCTCAGGAACTCACCTCCAGGACCAGGATTTGAACCACCGTCTTCAGGGAGAGAAGGCCATCAGCATAGCCACTGCGCCACCAGCTCCCACAGGAAAGCTTTGGTTCACACTATATATAAGCTCAATTAACACATTCTTTGAAACAAGCAAAGAACTCGCCTGGATTTGAACCCAGTCCATCTTACTTCCACGGAGTAGTCTGCTTTTTCATTGTCTTATATAAGAAATTAAGCAAGTCTTTGAAAACAAAGGAGGAACTCACCTGGATTTGAACTCAGTCCCCCAAGGTAAGCAGCACAGCATGCTAGTGAACTAGCCCACTGCACCACCTGTCTGCTTGTGACTGCCTTGCCCTCTAACCTTGTATATGAGGTTCACTTCCCTTGTCAGAGATCGCACACTGCAGGAGTTGAGAATCCTGGCTCTGGCTGCACAGTTGCAGTCTTTCATGCCACTGAAGAGAGGAGGGATTATGAAACACCCCTGTTACACAGCAGGGCTCGGAGGTAAATACCAGGGATACCAGGTCAATGCTATGAGTGTTAACACTAATCATATATATATATAATAACTGTGTGGCTTCCAGAGGAACATGTGTTTTTTATATTGTGTTCCTCGTCAAGCTGTGGAATCTGAAGCTGCGCAGCAGAAATGATTCCACTTCCAGCAGGTTGACTTTGTGCAAAGTTTCTATTCTGATGTAAACTTTCATCCCCCCCGAGCACCTTACTGTCTCCACTAAATCATTATTACTGATGAACCAACGGGAGCGCCAAGCCTTCCTCAATAGGCAAAGCTAGCGCTGCTGTTCAGGGTGAGCGTGCCTCAGCACTGCCAGCAAGCACTCGGGCGCTGGGGAGCAAAGCAGCACAAGAGCCTGGATGTCTTGGCTTTGCGGGAGTGAAGGGAGCTCTGTGAACACTGTCCTGTCCTTTCTGCAGAGGAAACGGAAGATTAGCATGGAAAGCGACCCCTTAGAGGAAGGACAGCGTTCTGATCAAGGACAGGTGGAGGGCCATGAAAAGGCTTCAGAGGCTTCTAGTCGTAGTTTAAAGTTTGAGCCAATAAAAGTGACATGTTGTGTGTCTGTATTGTAGCTGCGATTACTGCCTGGTGATTGAGAATAAATATGTATAGATCCCCTTTCAGGGCTTGTTGTGTGACAGGATGCTGCATGGAGCCATGAAGAAGGGAAACGTCCACACAGTATGTATTTCCAAACGTCCGGATTTATTAAAGAAAAAGGCTTGAAAGTAAAACAATCTCCCCTCTACGAGCAATGGTAATGGAAGGGCTGCAGTCCCCAGCAAAAACACACTCTGTTACCCACAAGCCTCCTGCACCAAACTGGGCTCCTTTTAAAATAGCAGAAAGTAGAAAATGTGGTTTGTCTTACCAAACACACACAATGCGAACAGTCAGTCAATATGTAGCGGTATTGTGAAGCGGGATGTGGGGCTGCTCAATGCCTTGCTCACTGGGTGTGCTTCTATTCTTTTAAACAAAGTAAGGAGAGGAGAGGAGAGGGGGAGGAGAGAGTAAAGAGGAGAGAAGAGAGGGGAGAGGTGGAGAGGGCAGCAGCAGTATTCCTCAGTCTAGGAAGGACAGCTCCATGCACTCCACAGCCTCAGGGTGAAGCATCTGAGTCGCCAGCCGCTCCATATCATCCAGGCTCAACAAAAGCGCAGCCTCCGCCTGTAATCCTGAGAGAGAGGCAGAGGAGAGACACAGTCACAAATACACGCTGCTCTACACCTGCATTTCAGAGTGTGTGTGCTGCAGCTGTGATTGTGTGTGCGTCTCTGTGTCACTGTGTCACTGTACAGCTGTGTCTGTGTGTGTTTGTATAAAAGTGTGCATGTGCTGCAGCTAGGATTGTGTGTGTAGCAGTGTTTATTGTGTTCAATTTATCTTGTGTAGCTGCTCCAGACTCACTGTGTGTGTGTGTGTGTGTGTGTGTGTGTGTGTCTGTGTGTGTGTGTGTAGCAGTGTCTGTGTTTATTGTGTTGAATTTACCTTGTGTAGCTGCTCCAGCCTCTCACTGTGTGTGTGTCTGTGTGTGTGTGTGTACAGCAGTGTGTGTTTGTGTTCAGGTTACCTTGTGTAGCTGCTCCAGACTCTCACTGCGTCGGCAGAGCTGAAGTGTTTGTTCAGAAGAGCAGGCAGGCTGTGCCACACTGACCCGGGGTGAGGCGAGGAGTGAGAGGAGGGGTGAGGCGAGGGGTGAGAGGAGGAGTGAGCTGTGCTGTGCTGTGCTGTGCTGTGCTGTTCAGCCTACCTGCCAGCGCCTTGCCTTTGTAGAGGAGTCCCTGTTGATTGACAGGTATGTTGAGCCTGTCAGAGACCAGACTCCAGACTGTGAAGACCTTCTCATCCTTACAGACCTGTCAAGAGACAAGAACACAGAGACAGTGAGGGGATGAGCATTAAACACTGAAACTACATCTTCATCCTCACAGACCTGTCAAGAGACAAGAACACAGAGACAGTGAGGGGATGAGCATTAAACACTGAAACTACATCTTCATCCTCACAGACCTGTTGATATACAGAAACACACACCTGGTTTAACGAGGTCTGTCCCTCGTAGTCTTTGCAAAACAATAGCAAACGCCTCCTCGCTTGGCTTCCTTCTTCCACAAACTAACATATTAAATTAAATATACTTCTTGTACCTCATTAATTCGGAGCGGCTCCGGCAAGCGGCTGCGGTAACCTCTGCTGTTTACAATGGATAGAAAACCTCAGCGAGACAGACAAGGCTTTAGCTTTCATTTCCTATCCCATGCTGCCCTCGTGTGAGTGTTAACTAATTTTTGCTTCATAAAGTCGAATGAAACCTGCTGAATAATGTTATATTAACATATTTAATTACACACTGCGTTACAGTTTTCCACATACTTCACTAAAAAACGGAACAATTGATAAAAGTGACATTTCAAAATCTAACGCTGTCCATTTTTTAAACTGCTGCTGTGTCAATACAATTTTCGTCATGAATCTTGGTTAAAATTGTTATGGTGTGTTATTAAATTATTACAGTTACGTTCAACCGTATATACTTTTGGAAAGAGTAACTACAATTCAAGCGACTCTAAATCCTTCTTTCAGTAACGTTCTGTTTTAAAATATGACCGCTAGGAAAACAATTATTCACCAGAAACATGAAAATATAATATTTTTAAAATACTGATGTGGACACGTGAATTAGAAAATGTTTTATTAATAATAAATAAATATTTTTAAACAAGTCCGCACGCAGGACAGCCATAGGGTCTATGTAAATTAGGTAACGCGATTCTAAGTTTTGATTCGCTAACTGTGTGCGCCAATCAGAGGTCATCTACTTTATAACTTATTTTATCCAATCAGGTTGTTTAAGACATGACGTAACAGTTCCACCTCCTCGCCACACGGGGGCAGCATCGAAAGAGAACTCAATTCAAACGACTCGAAAGCAGCCCGTCTTTCAGGCAGATTCCTGTTTAATTAGTTGTTATGTTTGGTTTGGTTATTTCGGAATGGCTTGTTTTAAAATATGACCGATAGTAAAACAATTATTCACCAGAAACATGACAATATTTTAATATTTTTAAAATACTTGTGTGAACGGTGTGCTATAACTTTTATTAGACATAAAATATGTTTTTAAACAGGTGCGCACGCAGGACAGCCATAGGGTATATGCAAATTAGGTATTGCGTTTCTAAGTTTGATTCGCTAACTGTGTGCACCAATCAAAGTGATCTACATTCTTTAACTTGTTTTATCCAATCAGTTCCTTGCCACACAGTGGGAGCAGAATTGTGAGGGTCTGGAACCATCTCACCGTTAATGTGTTTCAGTATTTTAGGCTGTCGTTTCACTTGTATTGTGTATATCAGTGTTTTAAGATTCGTGTCACCAATAAGATTGAAGAAGTATCTTATAAAAGTATTCATGCAAAACGCATCCTAGGTAACTTTCAAACTGACATCGATTACAATTGTGTGTTTTGTAAAAACAAACTGTATGGTATTTATTTGATCACTGTGTTTATACAAAGATATGTTTTAGTGATATGGGCGGTAAACAGGTCAGATTCGGTGATGTGCCTTACTTTTCAAAAATGTATGGCAGGGAACACACTATTATATATATATATATATATATATATATATATATATATATATATATATATATATATATATATAATGTGTGTGTATGTAATGAATCTGTTTGAAACATGTTCTGTGCTGGTGCTGTATGTAATGAATCTGTTTGAAAGATGTTCTGTGCTGGTACTGTATGTATGTAATGAATCTGTTTGAAACATGTTCTGTGCTGGTACTGTATGTAATGAATCTGTTTGAAACATGTTCTGTGCTGGTGCTGTATGTAATGAATCTGTTTGAAAGATGTTCTGTGCTGGTACTGTATGTATGTAATGAATCTGTTTCAAACATGTTCTGTGCTGGTACTGTATGTAATGAATCTGTTTGAAAGATGTTCTGTGCTGGTACTGTATGTATGTAATGAATCTGTTTGAAAGATGTTCTGTGCTGGTACTGTATGTAATGAATCTGTTTGAAACATGTTCTGTGCTGGTGCTGTATGTAATGAATCTGTTTGAAAGATGTTCTGTGCTGGTACTGTATGTATGTAATGAATCTGTTTGAAAGATGTTCTGTGCTGGTACTGTATGTAATGAATCTGTTTGAAACATGTTCTGTGCTGGTACTGTATGTAATGAATCTGTTTGAAACATGTTCTGTGCTGGTACTGTATGTAATGAATCTGTTTGAAATATGTTCTGTGCTGGTACTGTATGTAATGAATCTGTTTGAAACATGTTCTGTGCTGGTGCTGTATGTAATGAATCTGTTTGAAAGATGTTCTGTGCTGGTACTGTATGTATGTAATGAATCTGTTTGAAAGATGTTCTGTGCTGGTACTGTATGTAATGAATCTGTTTGAAAGATGTTCTGTGCTGGTACTGTATGTAATGAATCTGTTTGAAACATGTTCTGTGCTGGTACTGTATGTAATGAATCTGTTTGAAACATGTTCTGTGCTGGTGCTGTATGTCGGAGGATTCTGAATTGCAGGTAACATGGATATTAAATTGCAAGCCGATTCTCCAGCATCGCTGCAGTACAGTTTGGATAAGGAAGTCCCCAATGTGTTTTCTATCCCACATATTTGATTCGTTAATATGTCATAAATGTCCGATAAACGCAATATCACCACTCATTCTCTCATAATATTATTTGTCACTGACGTGCACTTCACTAAGATGGCCGACGCCGGCTTCAGCAAATGGTGACGTTTTGCTGCAGCGGCCGTCTTGGATTTGAGAGTGAATTGGTGACCACACTGGATCTGGTGTGAGCTGTACGGCACGCGTTTAATCACAGAATAAACCATTCCGTTCATAAGAATGCTCGCTGGCACAACGAGGATACAAGGGTATTTGACACCGCATATGAATATACTTTTAATGAGGGTAAAATAGTAGTACACAAAAACCTTCTGATCATCGCCGCTCTGGAGAATGTTGCGCAGCATCCCGAGCCATCGGCCGAGAGAGAGATAGCTTTAAGTGGGATAGACACTGAGAAACCCTGGGGTACCCGGCCGCGGACCTAGCCCAATTGCATGTTCGTTTTTATTAGTGTCCTTCAGTTAAATGTGTTATTAGGTTGTTGTATTTGTGGAATATGGCAGGACAATACGCACCCAGTTGCTAAGTAACGGCGCTGTTATATTTTGTGTTATTTAAATAACCGTGTGATGCGGCTAAACGAGAAACCACCTGGTGGCAGGGCTGTTTGATTTTTATATGACAAGTCACAGGTCCACGGCCGTCTAGCTACAACAACATCTGCGACCGCGCTGCCGCTATGATCGACCACCGCCCCGGGGATTTGAGCCCGAGAGAGCCGCTGGGCTCCACCGAGCTCTCCATGCCCCGGGACCGAGTCTCGCTTCAGAAAAGCAACGTGTGCTCTCGCTCATACTTTGTCTTGGTCATGGTGTTTGTGCATGTGTACATAATCAATGTCATCGCGTTGCTGCTCTACGTACATTACAACAACGGCCCCGGGGACAGCTCTGCTGTGGACGGCCAGGACTCGGCTAACCCGTCCTTCATTAACAGCGGGGCGCACCCGCTGCCGCTGCCCGTGAGCCCGGATCCTGGGCCAGACGCCATGTATCTCCCTCGCCTGGAGGGCATCAAGGTATGTGTCCCGAACCGAGACGCTCTGATGAGAATGTTTACATACAGTCATCAGATACAAAGAGAAGGTAGACGAACACGGCACTGTATCTTCATAGCCTTGTGAATCTAGACGAACACGGCACTGTATCTTCATAGCCTTGTGAATCTAGACGAACAAGGCACTGTATCTTCATAGTCTTGTGAATCTAGACGAACACGGCACTGTATCTTCATAGCCTTGTGAATCTAGACGAACACGGCACTGTATTTTCATAGCCTTGTGAATCTAGAACACGGCACTGTATTTTCATAGCCTTGTGAATCTAGAAGAACACGGCACTGTATCTTCATAGCCTTGTGAATCTAGAAGAACACGGCACTGTATCTTCATAGCCTTGTGAATCTAGACGAACACGGCACTGTATCTTCATAGCCTTGTGAATCTAGACGAACACGGCACTGTATTTTCATAGCCTTGTGAATCTAGAAGAACACGGCACTGTATCTTCATAGTCTTGTGAATCTAGACGAACACGGCACTGTATCTTCATAGCCTTGTGAATCTAGATGAACACGGCACTGTATCTTCATAGCCTTGTGAATCTAGACGAACACGGCACTGTATCTTCATAGCCTTGTGAATCTAGAAGAACACGGCACTGTATCTTCATAGCCTTGTGAATCTAGACGAACACGGCACTGTATCTTCATAGCCTTGTGAATCTAGAAGAACACGGCACTGTATCTTCATAGCCTTGTGAATCTAGAAGAACACGGCACTGTATCTTCATAGCCTTGTGAATCTAGACGAACACGGTACTGTATCTTCATTGGTTGTATCTTCATACAACCAAGCCTTTTCTTTCATAATTTACAGTTTAATATATGTGGTGTATTAGCTACTCATGTCAAACTTGCGTCGCGATATGTGAAGATGTATCGTATCGTGTTGACGAATCAGCTCACCCCTATTTTAGAAAGAAGGGGCAGCTATATTGATTAACGAATCCACAGTCAGAACAATTCAACACAAAAGCAAATTCCATTTTATTAAGCAACAGTTAGTTAATAATTCTAATATTACACATTTCAAACACTTACAGAAGGCTTGAAATTTCAGTTGAGCGTTTCCTGTTGCCTGCTAAAAATATTACACTTATACACTAACAATGTAAAAACAGGTTTTCATAATTACAAACTGACAAAGCTTTTTTGCTTACAGTATAACTTTGAACACGGTTCTGTGTTCCTAACACTGTCCTGGTGGATAAAGCACTCTCATAACACAGTGTGTTGAAACAGGACGGCCCCTGTAGCCAATGGTTAGGGTGTCTCTTTCTCCCTTGTTACTCTGGGAGGTCCGAGGATGGTTCCTCTCAGCTGTGGATTTCACTGTGTGCTGTTCTTGTGTGTGCACAGGTGGGACATGTACAGAAGGTGGCTCTGGTGCCAAACAAAGTCCACGAGCTGAAGACACTCAGCCTGAAACCCCTGCTCTTCGGTGAGCGAGCAGCACAGCGCAGATGCTCACAAGCACAGCGCAGACCCTCGCAAGCACAGCGCAGACACTCGCAAGCACAGCGCAGACCCTCGCAAGCACAGCGCAGACGCCTCAAACACAGCACAGCGGCTTGGAAGCAGCATAAACAGACCCTGTGACAGGACCATAAACTGGTATGGTGGATTATAAAACACATCAGGCATGGGCCCTCATAAACTTTAGGCAGGCATTTCATAAAAACACAAGCGCCATGGGCATTTCATAAACCAGACGCTATGGACCTGTGGCGCAGACCCTTTACAAGCACAGCGCAGACCCTCTGGCTGGCCATGGACCCTCCAAACACAGGCATGAGCCGCTCTGAAGCCTGGGCCCGCAGACGCTCAGGCAACCCCACTGGAAAGCGCAGACCACTCGCTAAACACAGCACGCAGACGCTCCCATAAAGCACAAGCCGCAGGCAGCTCTCAAACACAGGCGCCAGACCCTCACAAACCTGAAAGCGCATGGACCCTCAAAACACAGCGCAGACCCTCGCAAACAGAAGCTCTGGTCCCATATGGGGGAGGGCTGTTACAGTTTGAAACTGCTCTGAGTAATCCTGTTCTCATTTGTTTAATGTGAGGGTGTAGTGGGGGCACCTAGTTAGTGCTCAGGTGTGCAGTGCAGTGATGTGCATGTGAGGGTGTAGCGGGGGCACCTTGTTAGTGCTAACCCTGAACCTCTCCCCCAGAGATCTCTGGCTTCCTGTCTGATGAAGAATGTCACCTCCTCATTCACCTGGCCAAGCTGAAGGGGCTGCAGGAGAGCCAGGTGATGATCCCAGAGGGAGGGGACGAGCTGGCAGAGCAGCTGGAGATCAGCCAAGAGGAGATCTTCAATCTGCTGGACCACAACCAGGATGGGCAGCTGCAGCTGCAGGAGGTACAGGGAGCAGAGCATTGTGCTACACACAGAATATATATACCAGAGCAGAGCATTGTGCTACACACAGAATATATATACCAGAGCAGAGCATTGTGCTACACACAGAATATATATACCAGGGAGCAGAGCATTGTGCTACACACAGAATATATATACCAGAGCAGAGCATTGTGCTACACACAGAATATATATACCTGGGAGCCGAGGATTGTGCTATACACAGAATATATATACCAGAGCAGAGTGTTGTGCTACACACAGAATATATATATACCAGTTCAGAGTGTTGTGCTACACACAGTCTGCTATATTTCAGCCTGGTTCCAGTTTGATATCACAGTTTGCTGTCTTGTTCTTCCCTGATGCAGGTTCTGACCCATTCGCGTGTCCGAGACGGGATCTGGCTCACTCCGGAGAACGTGAGGGAGATCTATGCAGGGCTGAAGGCTGATCCTGATGGTAACGGTGAGGGAAGCGGCAGTCTCTGGTCTTCAGCAGTTAGAAGGATTCACTGCTGGCAGTGGACTTGTGCACGTTCTGATTCCTTCAATCCCCCTGAAGGTCCTGCACTGAGTGAGAGAGGGAGCTAGGGGAGAGGGGCAGGGAGCATGCTGTGTGATAGTGAGCTGGGGGAGTGGTGAGTGCTCTCTGTTGGGAGTGATGAGTGCTCTGTGTGTTTGAAATGCCCCCAGGGATGCTGAGTGTACAGGAGTTCAAGAAGCTCAATACCAACGCCTTCCAGCAGTTCCTGCAGCAGCGCGGAGTGGAGAAGAGCCAGCTGGTGCGCAACAGCAAGCACACCTGGCTGTACCAGGGGGAGGGGGCACACCGAGTGCTGAGGCAGCTGCAGCAGAGGTGAGGGGGTGCTGGGGCAGGGGAGGGAGATGAGGGGTCAGCACGGCTGCAGGGTATTGCAAGTCACTTTTGTGTAGGAGGTTCTACTTCACTGTCTCACTGTTGTTGGCAGAGTGACTCGTCTGACACGCCTGCCCCTTGACATCGTGGAGAACAGCGAACCGCTGCAGGTGGTGCGTTACCAGCGGGGGGGGCACTACCACGCTCACCACGACAGCGGGCCTGTGTACCCCGAGACTGTCTGCTACCACACCAAGCTGGCAGCCAATGCTAGCACCCCTTTCGAAACCTCCTGCCGGTGAGGCACTTACTGCATTACTGGCATTGCCTGGGAGCCCGATAGAGGGCACTGTGCTGTGCCTGTCATTCCCTGCTAGTCCTATAGAGGGCACTGTGCTGTGCCTGTCATTCCCTGCTAGTCCTATAGAGGGCACTGTGTTTTGATTCCCTGCTAGTCCTATAGAGGGCACTTTTTTGATTCCCTGCAGTTCCTACAGAGAGTGCAGCTGGGGTGACACGCTGATTCTCTCCTGTTCTCAGGTACATCACAGTCCTGTTCTACCTGAACTCTGTCCCTGGGGGGGGAGAGACGACCTTCCCAGTCGCCGATAACAGAACATACGAGGAGCTGGTGAGGGGGCGTGCGTGTGTGTGTGTGTGTGTGTGTGTGTGTGTGTGTGTGTGTGTGTGTGTGTGTGTGGTTTCAGCAATTATGACCGATAATTTTGGTCTATATGATTCCTAGGTTTTGTCCACTTCATAATGTATACAAAGTTTGTATGAGGACAGTGCGAAGCTCTGTGTGTGTTTGATGTATGCATGCAGTGTTTACTGCAGCAGGGTTAGTGTGTGTGCTGTGTTTGTATGAGGACAGTGCGAAGGTCTCTGTGTGTTTGATGTATTCTGCAGCTAGCCTGCCCTTGTGTACTGCATGCTGTGATGGTGGAGGAGACTGTGGTCCAGTGGTTAAAGAAAGGGGCTTGTAACCAGGAGGTCTCCGGTTCAAATCCCACCTCAACCACTGACTCATTGTGTGACCCTGAGCAAGTCACTTAACCTCCTTGTGCTCCGTCTTTCGGGTGAGACGTAATTGTAAATGACTCTGCAGCTAATGCATAGTTCACACACCCTAGTCTCTGTAAGTCGCCTTAGATAAAGGCGTCTGCTAAATAAACTAATAATAATAATAATAATAATAATGGAGGCAGTGCTGCTGAAGCGTGTGCTGCTTTATGTTCCAGTCTCTGATTCAGAACGATGTGGATCTGCTGGATACCCGGAAGCACTGTGACAAGGGCAACCTGCGTGTGAAGCCCAGCCAGGGCACCGCCCTTCTGTGGTACAACTACCTGTCTGACGGGAAAGGTACAGCGACCAGGAACACTGTGGATGGATGGATGGATGCATGCATGCACTCTACCTGTCCACTGTGTGTGTGTGTGTGGATGGATGGATGCATGCATGCATTCTACCTGTCCTCTGTGTGTGTGGTCACTAACCGGTCCTGTGTTTGTGCCTGCAGGCTGGGTGGGGGACCTCGATGAGTACTCTCTGCACGGAGGCTGCGTGGTCACTCAGGGCACTAAGTGGGTTGCTAATAACTGGATTAACGTGGACCCAGACTCCCGGCGGCAGACTCGCTACCAGCAGCTTGTGTCCCGTCTGGGTGGGGAGGAGACTGCCACAAAGAGGCTGGAGGAGCTGTATCGGGGGATCCATGCAGACCAGAACCAGAACTTCCACACATACCAGGACCTGCACCAGAACCTCCACACAGACCAGGACCTCCACACAGACCAGAACCTCCACACAGACCAGGACCTGCACCAGAACCAGGACCTCCACACAGACCAGGACCTGCACCAGGACCTCCACACAGACCAGGACCTGCACCAGAACTTCCACACAGACCAGGACCTACACCAGGACCTGTAGCAATCACTCGTCTACTGAGAAGTGAAGATGGGAACCAGCAGATCTCATGGCTATTTGAAGCAGAATGCCAGCATGTCTTCTGAAGAGCCTTCTGCAGCATGCCAGCATGTCTTCTGAAGAGCCTTCTGCAGCATGCCAGCATGTCTTCTGAAGAGCCTTCTGCAGCATGCCAGCATGTCTTCTGAAGAGCCTTCTCTGGGATGCAACTGTAAATAGCTGTTACGTCTTGTTTAGTTTGCAGTAGAACCGACAGTGTTTCTCCGCTTTCACATCACTGCAGTCTTCTATGCACAGCTGTGGCTGAAGGAAGTCTCCTAGCGTTACTGTTTAGCTTTCATTTTCACCTGGTGGCCAGATGTTGTAATTGCACTAAGATTCCAGACTCAGTGATATGAGGACAGCTATTTAAAAGTTTTCAACTTCTTAATCTGAGAGCTTTCTCTGCGCTTGCTCTTGCTGGTGACGATGCACATCATTGTGACTCGGGTTCAAACAGGCCTGACAGGTTAATAAGGATTTTGGAGGGTCAGTGCTTGAGACCCTTAATGTTTACTGTGAACTAGAAAATAAAACATTGTTATAGCCAGGAAACACTGGCAAGGAGTTCTCACTAGAAAAGAGATTGAAAGCACTGTAATAACTGTCCTCAAAGCCAGGAAACACAAGGAGTTCTCACTAGAAAAGAGATTGAAAGCACTGTAATAACTGTCCTCATGTTGCTTCTGTAATAATTTAAAGACGGGTGTGACTCGTTAGGAGGCCTGCACTCTGGGACAGAGATGTGTCTCTCTTGTAACCTATAAAGGGTATTGCTGTCATGTTACGCACACTGCTGGGCACGCAGTGACCGGGCTCATCTGGGATTATCTGTTTATATAGCTTCTTAAAAGTACAACATTATGTGGCACCTACTGTGCTACACACCTAGTGTCCTCAAGGTCCTGCCACTAGATGGAAGATATTCCACCCTGTACCCAGCAGAGCTGCATCAGTAATATTCTGGTGGCCGGCTGTGTGGCCAGGTGTGTGTGTGTCCGGGTGGCTGGCTGGCTGGCTGTGTGGCCGAGTGGCTGTGTGGCTGGCCAGGTGTGTGTCTGGGTGGCCGGGTGGCTGGCTGTGTGGCCCGGGTGGCTGGCTGTGTGGCCGGGTGGCTGTGTGGCTGCCTGGCTGGCTGGCTGTGCGCAGTGCAACTCAGTGTTTAAACTGCCAGGCTTGGCTAACACTGGGACTCACACTGCTGTTGAACAGCATGGGTTTTCTTGTTTGTTCATTTGTCTGTTTGCTTATTTATTTCTGTATTTATTTATTGATTTGTTTGCTGTGTTTGATCGTTGTGGTTAGTGTTATATATTGATTTGATTTTCATGTGCACTGAAACACTTTGCTTTATTCCAATGATAAAATAAAGAAAATTCAAAGAAATGGATGTTGCAGTGTGTTGAGGAGGAGGGGTTACTGCTGGATCATGCCTGAACGCTACAGCATCTCTGAACAGCTGTGTCTGAAGAGGTAGGAAAGGGGCCGCGAGATCTGAAGACAAGTCTCCCTGCCTTCCCGCAGCTTGGTGAAGCCTGTTTCTACGCTGGCGTGGCTGTGCTGTGGAGATCGTAGCATGGACCTCAGGCATTAGTGTTTGCTGTCCTTGCATTCGAATGAACATGCTGGGGAGGTGAGCTCGATGTTTGTATCATGAGAAGGGAGCTTTGCCCATTCCACTTTAAAATGCAATGCTTAAAAAAAAATCTGGGCAGCAGCCTTGCTGGGGTTTATTAACAACAGACATTGTGGCAGTTTGAAACCTTGAACAAGACCACTGAGAGAGAGAGAGAGACAGCAAAAGAGAGACAGAGAGAGCAACAGAGGAGAAGAGACAGAGAGAGCGACAGAGAGACAGACAGGAGGAGAGGAGAAAGCAACAGAGGAGGAGAGAGCGACAGAGAGAGAAGAGATACAGAGACAGGAGAAGAGACAGAGCGAGAAAACAACAGAAACAGACAGAGGAGAATATAATGTACAATGTAGGCTCTTTTGAAAACGATTGCATTTCTTAGCAAGATTGACCTGTATTTGTTTAGAGATACGCCTCCTTAACACATACGTGTTATTTCTGCGATCGATGTTTTCACTTGGCCTGACACGGGCTCTTTCCGCTAAAGTGCTGTCCGAAATTGTCGGCTCTTATGAATATTCATGAGCAGACAAACGAGGGCGTGGTTTGGCTGTCAAGGGGGTGGGATAGCCAGTGTTCGAGATTCTAATTTCTATGTCCTTGATATTGGGTAGATTGCAGTAATGTTTGATGATTTGAATGGGAAGAAATATATATTTTTTAAAAATGGATTTAATTCTAAATTGATATCCATAGATAAAATATAAAGTTTAAGAGAATAATAAGTAAAAGTGACGTTGTGTGTGACTAACAAAGAGAGGTCCGCATGCCGTGTAATATCTTTTATTTTTACATTATATGTAATAGCAGAAATGTAATTATGAATAATGTTGTTGAAGCCGACACCCTGGGATCCTTCAAGAAGCTGCTTGATGAGATTCTGGGATCAATGAGCTACTAACAACCAAACGAGCAAGATGGGCCGAATGGCCTCCTCTCGTTGGTAAACTTTCTTATGTTCTTATGATAATAGGACCAGTGAACCAAACACCAAACTCACTATCATCTCTACACTGGGCTTGTGCCCTCTCACACACTCGCTATCATCTCTAAACTGGGCTTGTGCCCTCTCCCACACTCACTATAATCTCTACACTGGGCTTGTGTCCTCTCACACACTCGCTATCATCTCTACACTGGGCTTGTGCCCTCTCACACACTCGCTATCATCTCTACACTGGGCTTGTGCCCTCTCACACACTCGCTATCATCTCTACACTGGGCTTGTGTCCTCTCACACACTCGCTATAATCTCTACACTGGGCTTGTGCCCTCTCACACACTCGCTATCATCTCTACACTGGGCTTGTGTCCTCTCACACACTCGCTATCATCTCTACACTGGGCTTGTGCCCTCTCCCACACTCACTATAATCTCTACACTGGGCTTGTGCCCTCTCCCACACTCACTATAATCTCTACACTGGGTTTGTGCCCTCTCACACACTCGCTATCATCTCTACACTGGGCTTGTGTCCTCTCACACACGCTATCATCTCTACACTGGGCTTGTGCCCTCTCCCACCTCACTATAATCTCTACACTGGGCTTGTGTCCTCTCACACACTCGCTATCATCTCTACACTGGGGCTTGTCCTCTCACACACTCGCTATCATCTCTACACTGGGCTTGTGCCCTCTCCCACACTCACTATCATCTCTACACTGGGTTTGTGCCCTCTCCCACACTCACTATCATCTCTACACTGGGCTTGTGTCCTCTCACACACTCGCTATCATCTCTACACTGGGCTTGTGTCTTCTCACACACTCGCTATCATCTCTACACTGGGCTTGTGTCCTCTCACACACTCGCTATCATCTTGTGCCCTCTCACACACTCACTATCATCTCTACACTGGGCTTGTGCCCTCTCACACACTCACTATCATCTCTACACTGTAAACACGGGCAGGTCAAAGACTGACGGTGATTCAGCTCAACAAACAACTTGAATCATTGATGAAGAAGAAACAGAATGACTGCCGATGTTGGTAATGTTCTGTTTGTGTTTGAATGCATACATTACAGTGTAGACTGGGAGAGGGGGGCCCTGCTGCACACCTAACTTCCATCAATATGGTGTGAGAGCCTAGGATTGGTTGTGCATGTTGGAAATGAGCCGAGAAGTTGCTGTAAATATTCATTATTTGGAAGCGTGTTCAGTGGTGTTAATAAGGGTGGTTAAACACCAGCAGGATTATCACAACATAAGAGATGCATTATTATCCCCCTCAAGGTGATTACAATAGATATCAAGGTATGGATGTCTAATAATTTCCTTATGTTAAATTCAGATAAAACAGAGATAATGATTTGGGGATCCAAAGATTAAAAAAAAAAAAAAAACATAGATCTGTCCACCTTCACAGAGAATAGTTTCCCATAATCTCAGAAAACTGAAATTAGGAATCTGGGTGTCATTTTTGACCCTGACCTCTCCTTTGAGCCAGATATTCGGAATATAGTTAAAGTATCTTTCTTTCACCTTAGAAATATTGCCAAGGTGAGGCGCTTCCTTTCACAGCACGATGCTGAGAGACTGATGCATGCCTTCGTATCTTCTGGGACTGATTACTGCAATGCCCTGTTCTCTGGATTTCCAAACTGTGTTCTGTCACGACTGCAGCTTCTACAAAATGCTGCAGCCAGGGTGCAAACCAAAGCAAGAAAAAGTGAGCACATTCCCCCAGTGTTAGCAGAAATGTGAGCACATTCCCCCAGTGTTAGCAGAAATGTGAGCACATTCCCCCAGTGTTAGCAGAAATGTGAGCACATTCCCCCAGTGTTAGCAGAAATGTGGGATTGAACCCACGACCCTCCGGTCAAGAGTCGAGAGCCCTACCCACTACTCCACACTGCTGCCCCTTATACTGGAGAAGCCCTGCCCATGTCCCCTCGCTCACAAAGAAGGACAAAACTGACACTAGCAGATGCACAGGAGGTATATCAGTCAGTATTTCACAAATTTCAAATGAACTTAGTATTTTTTATTTCTTTTAATCAAACAAGTGACATTTAAAAAAAAAAAAAAACACACACGCGTTTTGTTGTCAGCAGGATTCCTTGTGTGCCCAAAGTATCCTTCAGTGGAGACAGAAATGCTGATTTAAAAGGCTGTAGTGGCTTTAAAAGGACATGTCCCCAATGCAACGTTATCACAGCAGGATGATACATCAACATCATGCTTCATTTCTTTTTAAATCTCAGTCACAGAGTGCAAGGCTGACACACTGGACATGTCTTGAACTCTGATCCAGCACGGACTAGAATGAACCCGGGGTGCAAGGCTGACACACACACACACACACACACACACCCAGCACAGTTATCAAGACACTGGACCACACTGACAGCTTCTCAGTATTTAGCTCATCAGGTGCTCTAAACCTCCCATTATACACGGTCACACCAGATGGCAGCACAGCAGGGATTCAGATGGGCATCTGCACTGTATAACATGATTTAGCTAGAAATGCTTTAAGACATGTTGAGGAGGTCTTCAGTTGATCAAAGTGTTCAAATAAGGCTCATCTAAAGCATGTCTTTCAAAACAAAATGTGCAAGTAAAATATGTTAATGATTTAAACTGACAGGCATATTTAAATCAACTGAAGGGACTCCAAAATCAGAAGGAACTGAGAGCAATCTGAATAAATATTGGCAAATAAAAAAGTAAGAACAGTAAGAACATGTAAAAATAGCAACGCATTGACATGGTGCTGATTTGCAGTACAATGCTTCCTATCTAAATCGTTTTAATCCATTGCATTCTGCTCCCAATTGTGTGCTGAGTCACTATGACATGATGAGGGTGCATGCGTTGCACAAAGAGAAGCAGCGCCCCTAACAGCCAGGCACTCTCCTGTGGTGGTGACTTCATTAGTAGAGGTGCTCGGGACCAAAACTAATTCTAACTTGTCACTTTTCTAACTCTGTTTCATTATTTCTGACGCTTATCTTAGTGGTTTGATTCTCACAAGTTTACATGGGCTGCCTTTTCTCTTCCACTAGCCTTTATAAAATGTTCTTGGCGATGGCGTTCAGGGTTCGAATCTTGCTCACATCTGACACTTTGAGTGCATATTCAGGGGCGGACAATGCTGCCCCCATGCTAACACAAGAATTCCTGCAAAGGAGAGAGCAGCAGTCACTTTATTAACCTGAAAATAACTCTCAGATCTCACTCAGCAGCACTCAACAATCACAGCTAATGGACATAAAGGCATATCTATCTGAAGCACTGAGAAAAAACAAAAACCATTGCAACTACAGCGGTATCTTTAAACCCTGCTATCCATTCTCATACAGACAAAATACAGGGAATGGTGCTGATTTGCAGTGCAAGGCTTCCTTCCTTTTGTGACTCATGCAAGGGAAAGGCATCTCTGATTTCTGAGAAAGGGCTTAAGGTTACAGTAAATGTATTGCTGTTCATTTGGATTGGGAAATGTCCAGTTTTCCTGCAAGCATCTCCTTTCACTTTTGCACTACTTTGGAAGTCCTGCGTACCGACAGATCTCACCTGAATTTCATTGCAGAGTCCTTGCTGGAGCGAGCAGAGCAGTGAAACTCCTGAGCCCCAGAGCCCTCCAGGATCCTCTGCAAGTTCCTCTCTGTGATTCCTCCACCTGCAAGAGGCAGAGAAGGCACAGGCAGGGATCAATACTGAGCATGGAAACAGCAATGATTCCCATTAGCACTATCAACAACACTGGTGTCCTTATTCCTGTTAATCTTACAAAACTAGAAACAAATAACTCCGAGGCATACTTCTCTATCACCCTTCTGAGTTGCACAGTACTAGTTGTGTAACATTTACAGCAATTCCCTTTCACATACACTGGTGCAAATTACATGACCTTGAAAAAAAAAAAGGCCCAATAGCTTTAGAAAGCTAAACTAAATTCTTCCTAATACTGTACCTTATCGGTCCTGTCAGGCTCAGCCCCATGGTCTATGAGGAGGAGGCTGGGACCCCTGAACTGATCTTCACACAAGTGACAGGACACCAGGAAAGACCAGTGTGAACCATGGAAAGATACAGACAGTGCTGCTGTAGTGATACGAAGGGGCTGCTACTGGATTTGGGTGCCTTGGTCTAACACTGCAGTACTGCACAGACGTTATACAGCAGCAGCAGAAGACCACAGCGAATGCATATATAGTGACACTTTCACCATGGAAAATGTACTTACCAGGCATAACAATTATTCTTCCTTTAGCCTGTTAATAAAAAGAGGAAGAACGATGAGACGTTGCTGCCGGGCAGCCCAACAAGTACAGGCTTTAGAAACTTACAGTAAGGGGGCTCCCGAGTGGCGCATCCAGTAAAGGCACTCCTCGTGGATCGCAGGATGCGCCATAGAGCCTGGAGAGTGCTGGTGCGAGTCCAGATTATGCTATCACGAGTTCCCAGGGGGCGGTGCACAATTGGCAGAGCGCCTCCTGGGTGGGGAGGGCTCAGGTCGGCAGGGTAATCCTTGGTTCACCGCGCACCAGCGACTCCTGTGGCCGACAGGGCGCCTGTGGGTCTGCTGTAGAAGCCACTCAGAACTGTGTTGTCCTTTGGCACTATGGGTCTGGTGGCTTCTGCCAGACCTGCAGCACGAAAAAAAAGACGGCTTGGCAGGACACGTTTTGGAGGACACATGTGTCTGCCGCCACTTCGAGTCGCTGGGGGGTTGCAGTGGTGAACCGGGATAAAAATTATAATTGGGCATTCCAAATTGAGGAGAAAACCGGGGTAAAAACCATTAGCAATGACTAAATTAAAACAAAAAATAAACCCAAAGTGGAGTAAGTAGCGGGGTTCCACGTTCCCACGTGTCGCTACAACTGTTTAAATACCGTACCTGTCATTTCACTTTTCATTGTTAACACTTGTAAGTGTCAGGATTACTGCCCACATTATGAAACGGGTAACACAGCAATACCAATCCGTGATGTGGTATGGAACAGAAAAGCCACAGCACTTGTCGTTATGTTTTTTTTTTTTTTTCCTGCAGTGATTTAGAGGACAGATCTCAAACCCCAGAGCACTAGAGTGGCCATTTTGAAAAGAGCTTTGAAACAGACTTTAAAGTAACATGTTAACAATGAAAAGAGAAATGACAGGTACGTTATTTAAACAGTTGTAGCAAAACGTGGGGACGTGGAACACCAGATTTTTTGGACCCCTGCTACTTACTCTTTAAAGCATGTTTAAAAATACAGCTATTTTCATATTGTGGTATTTGGATTTTGAGTAAATGTACTTTTTCCCGGGCAAGTCATACATAACCCTCTCAGTTCCACAGCTGTACTCTTGTTGAGAGCAGACGCGCACCCACAGTAAGATAAGAAGCCAATACAGCACTCCCACTCTGCCTGAGAATATTAATGAGCCTGCCAGTCAGGATCCCACACCTGCTCGACCAGCCTCTTTATTAAAGGCAGCCCCTCCAGGGCACTGCTGTCACCCCCGCTCGTCAGCACTCTCTCGAACCCCAGCGCAATCAGGGTCTCCATGGCAACCACTGGGTCACGCACCATGTCAAAGGCTGAGATAAAAAAAAAAGCATTAAGTACATTAGATCCCATTTCCATGGCAGAAGTCCCCCAACACACACTGCATTGCACCAAGGTAAATGAGGTCCCACTGCATTGCACCAAGATAAATGAGGTCCCACTGCATTGCACCAAGGTAAATGAGGTCCCTCTGCATTGCACTAAGGTAAATGAGGTCCCATTGCACCAAGGTAAATGAGGTCCCACTGCACCAAGGTAAATGAGGTCCCACTGCACCAAGGTAAATGAGGTCCCATTGCACCAAGGTAAATGAGGTCCCACCGCACCAAGGTAAATGAGGTCCCACTGCACCAAGGTAAATGAGGTCCCATTGCACCAAGGTAAATGAGGTCCCACTGCACCAAGGTAAATGAGGTCCCACTGCACCAAGGTAAATGAGGTCCCACTGCATTGCACCAAGGTAAATGAGGTCCCACTGCATTGCACCAAGGTAAATGAGGTCCCATTGCACCAAGGTAAATGAGGTCCCACTGCACCAAGGTAAATGAGGTCCCACTGCACCAAGGTAAATGAGGTCCCATTGCACCAAGGTAAATGAGGTCCCACTGAACCAAGGTAAATGAGGTCCCACTGCATTGCACCAAGGTAAATGAGGTCCCACTGCATTGCACCAAGGTAAATGAGGTCCCACTGCATTGCACCAAGGTAAATGAGGTCCCACTGCATTGCACCAAGGTAAATGAGGTCCCACTGCACCAAGGTAAATGAGGTCCCACTGCATTGCACCAAGGTAAATGAGGTCCCACTGCATTGCACCAAGGTAAATGAGGTCCCACTGCATTGCACCAAGGTAAATGATGTCCCACTGCACCAAGGTAAATGAGGTCCCACTGTATTGCACCAAGGTAAATGAGGTCCCACTGCATCAGGGTGACCAAGAATCTCAAACCAAGAATCTCAAAGCAGCCAGAGGGTCTTTGTTTTAGGAACTAATAAGAGAAAAAACTCACCCTCTTTATTACAGTTAAGCTTACCACCCCCAATCCAGTCCAAAAGACAAAGCCTTTAGCCAAAATTACCTCTGTGAAAAGTAACCGGCAGGGGTCGTGAAGCGGCTGTAAAAGAAAGAAAGAAAAACAATGTATTCACTCACAGTATTTGTATTTATTTAGTTATTTTTATGTTGGGGTTTGAAAAAAGTGGGATTGAGCTCTTGAAATAAAATAATTATGGAATTTTATATTATACAACAGTCTGAAAAAAAACATAGAGCTGTGTGTCTACACTCCCGTCCTCTCAGCGCCCCCAGCACCACCCCGTCTGCTCATGTGTAAAGCTGTGTAGATGATCAGTGCCTCTTACCCAGCAGCTCCACACAGAGCTGTGTCTACACTCCAGTCCTCTCAGCGCCCCCAGCACCACCCCGTCTGCTCATGTGTAAAGCTGTGTAGATGATCAGTGCCTCTTACCCAGCAGCTCCACACAGAGCTCTGTGTCTACACTCCCGTCCTCTCAGCGCCCCCAGCACCACCCCGTCTGCTCATGTGTAAAGCTGTGTAGATGATCAGTGCCTCTACCCAGCAGCTCCACACAGAGCTCTGTGTCTACACTCCGCCCCCGCTCAGCGCCCCCAGCACCACCCCGCCTGCTCATGTGTAAAGCTGTGTAGATGATCAGTGCCTCTTACCAAGCAGCTCCACACCGAGCTCTGTGTCTACACTCCAGTCCTCTCAGCGCCCCCCCCAGCACCACCCCGCCTGCTCATGTGTAAAGCTGTGTAGATGATCAGTGCCTCTTACCCAGCAGCTCCACACAGAGCTCTGTGTCTACACTCCCATCCTCTCAGCGCCCCAGCACCACCCAGTCTGCTCATGTAAAGCTGTGTAGATGATTAGTGCCTCTTACCCAGCAGCTCCACACAGAGCTCTGTGTCTACACCCCGTCCCTCTCAGCGCCCCCAGCACCACCCCGCCTGCTCATGTGTAAAGCTGTGAGATGATCAGTGCCTCTTACCCAGCAGCTCCACACAGAGCTGTGTCTACACTCCTGCCCCTCTCAGCGCCCCCAGCACCACCCGTCTGCTCATGTGTAAAGCTGTGTAGATGATCAGTGCCTCTTACCCAGCAGCTCCACACAGAGCTCTGTGTCTCACACTCCCGCCCCCTCTCAGCCCCCAGCACCACCCCGCCTGCTCATGTGTAAAGCTGTGTAGATGATCAGTGCCTCTTACCCAGCAGCTCCACACAGAGCTCTGTGTCTACACTACAGTGCTCTCAGCGCCCCCAGCACCACCCCGTTTGCTCATGTGTAAAGCTGTGTAGATGAGTGCCTCTTACCCAGCAGCTCCACACAGAGCTCTGTGTCTACACTCCAGTCCTCTCAGCGCCCCAGCACCACCCCTGTCTGCTCATGTGTAAAGCTGTGTAGATGATCAGTGCCTCTTACCCAGCAGCTCCACACAGAGCTCTGTGTCTACACCTCCCCCTCCTCAGCGCCCCCAGCACCACCCCGCCTGCTCATGTGTAAAGCTGTGTAGATGATCAGTGCCTCTTACCCAGCAGCTCCACACAGAGCTCTGTGTCTACACTCCCGCCCTCGCTCAGCGCCCCCAGCACCACCCCTGCCTGCTCATGTGTAAAGCTGTTTAGATGATCAGTGCCTCTTACCCAGCAGCTCCACAGAGAGCTGTGTCTACACTCCAGTCCTCTCAGCGCCCCAGCACCACCCGTCTGCTCATGTGTAGCTGTGTAGATGATCAGTGCCTCTACCCAGCAGCTCCACACAGAGCTCTGTGTCTACACTCCAGTCCTCTCAGCGCCCCCCAGCACCACCCCGTCTGCTCATGTGTAAAGCTGTGTAGATGATCAGTGCCTCTTACCCAGCAGCTCCACACAGAGCTCTGTGTCACACCCAGTCCTCTCAGCGCCCCAGCACCACCCCTGCCTGCTCATGTGTAAAGCTGTGTAGATGATCAGTGCCTCTACCCCAGCAGCTCCACACAGAGCTCTGTGTCTACACCCAGTCCCTCAGCGCCCCAGCACCACCCCGTCTGCTCATGTGTAAAGCTGTGTAGATGATCAGTGCCTCTACTACCCAGCAGCTCCACACAGAGCTCTGTGTCTACACTCCAGTCCTCTCAGCGCCCCAGCACCACCCCCGCCTGCTCATGTGTAAAGCTGTGTAGATGATCAGTGCCTCTTACCCAGCAGCTCCACACAGAGCTCTGTGTCACACCCCGCCCTCCCGCTCAGCGCCCCAGCACCACCCGTCTGCCTGCTCATGTGTAAAGCTGTGTAGATGATCAGTGCCTCACCCAGCAGCTCCACACAGAGCTGTGTCTACACTCCAGTCCCTCTCAGCCCCCCAGCACCACCCGCCTGCTCATGTGTAAAGCTGTGTAGATGATCAGTGCCTCTTACCCAGCAGCTCCACACAGAGCTCTGTGTTCACCTCCTGCCCTCTCAGCCCCCAGCACCACCCCGCCTGCTCATGTGTAAAGCTGTGTAGATGATCAGTGCCTCTTACCCAGCAGCTCCACACAGAGCTCTGTGTCTACACTCCCCGCCCCTCTCAGCGCCCCAGCACCCCCCCGCCTGCTCATGTGTAAAGCTGTGTAGATGATCAGTGCCTCTTACCCAGCAGCTCCACACAGAGCTCTGTGTCTACACTACAGTGCTCTCAGCGCCCCCAGCACCACCCGTTTGCTCATGTGTAAAGCTGTGTAGATGATCAGTGCCTCTTACCCAGCAGCTCCACACAGAGCTCTGTGTCTACACCCCGTCCCCCAGCAGCCCCCCAGCACCACCCCGTCTGCTCATGTGTAAAGCTGTGTAGATGATCAGTGCCTCTTACCCAGCAGCTCCACACAGAGCTCTGTGTCTACACTCCAGTCCCTCTCAGCGCCCCCAGCACCACCCCTGCCTGCTCATGTGTAAAGCTGTGTAGATGATCAGTGCCTCTTACCCAGCAGCTCCACACAGAGCTCTGTGTCTACACTCCAGTCCTCTCAGCGCCCCCAGCACCACCCCGTCTGCTCATGTGTAAAGCTGTGTAGATGATCAGTGCCCTTACCCAGCAGCTCCACACAGAGCTCTGTGTCTACACTCCAGTCCCTCTCCAGCGCCCCCAGCACCACCCCCGCCTGCTCATGTGTAAAGCTGTGTAGATGATCAGTGCCTCTTACCCAGCAGCTCCACACAGAGCTCTGTGTCTACACTCCAGTCCTCTCAGCCCCCCAGCACCACCCCCGCCTGCTCATGTGTAAAGCTGTGTAGATGATCAGTGCCTCTTACCCAGCAGCTCCACACAGAGCTCTGTGTCTACACTCCCCGCCCCCGCCTCAGCCCCCAGCACCACCCCGTCTGCCCCATGACTCTTGCACAGGTGGATGTCCCTCTTCATGACCTCCACCTCACGGTCCGAGTACAGGAAGTCTCCCCCACGTGGACGGATCATGGCAAACACAGGGATCTGGACATGTTGCTTCACAACCTGCAGCAGACCTGAGCACAGCAACAAGCACAGGCTGAGTAATAACAATGGGTTGCGGGGTCTACAGCGCAGCCTTTGCCACAAACACTCATGTGGTCACACAGGTAGCAGGACCTCAAGCTTCACTTGGTGTACAAGCTTCACAGGTCATGTCATGACTGTATGCATACTTTGTTCCCTCAGGACTCACCAATACTGGGTGTGATGCCTCCCTCCAGGAGGCTGGAACACAGCTCGATCCTGCAGGCACCTGGAGGTGGTGGAATAATACAGTAAGCATCCTAACAGACAGAAGATAAGAAGTAACTGCATGCATGTAGATATGCTGTACCTCCTCTTTCAGCGCTTATTGCAGATTCCACTGAATCCACGTGACACCTCCATCAGAAAGCCATCAGCCATCCCTACAGAACCAGAAAACTGTATTGAAGCATAACAAGAAAACAAGAAAGCATAAATGTGTGCTTGTGTTACCGGAAGCAAAGCCTCTTACCAGACAGACTGAACTTCATAGTGTTCTTCTAATCAGCAAATATTTACCTAACTAAACAACACCCAATAATGGCAGGAACTTGTGATTATGGTTTTAAGGGATGTATAGAACACGCCTGAATTTCTTGTGATTATGGTTTTAAGGGATGTGTAGAGAACACACACTCTGAATTTCTTGTGATTATGGTTTTAAGGGATGTGTATAGAACACGCTCTGAATTTCTTGTGATTATGGTTTTAAGGATGTGTATAGAACACGCTCTGAATTTCTTGTGATTATGGTTTTAAGGATGTGTAGAGAACACACCTGAATTTTTGTGATTATGGTTTTAAGGGATGTGTATAGAACACACTCTGAATTTCTTGTGATTATGGTTTTAAAGGATGTGTAGAGAACACACACTGAATTTCTTGTGATTACGGTTTTAAAGGATGTGTAGAGAACACACACTGAATTTCTTGTGATTATGGTTTTAAGGGATGTAGAGAACACACACTGAATTTCTTGTGACAATCTAATTCTTACAATAGCCATCAGGTTGTAAAACTGGTCAAATAAAATAAAAATACATTATTCTTGAATCTTCACACAGTTTGGATAAACAATCAATTATTTTAAGTGTGGGTTGGATTTGAACTGTAATGTATTCATTGATTGACTTCGAAGTTAAACGCAGTGTTGCCACATATAGTCCCGTTTATTACATATAGGACCACAAGAGCTAGTTAACCTCACTGGACATTATGTATGCAGTTTTTACTAGAAACACGATTATATTATGGTAAACAACACACCAGAATATACATGGGCACTCTTCATCGAATAAATACACGAACACGTGATTTTACATCAATGTATTACAATAGATTAGACATTCCTTTAAATCATAAAGTAGAGATTGCACAAAAAACATGCGATACGACTATTAAAACCCTCCTGTCGCACATAATTCGGTATATTGTTTGTGTCGCTGGATGTGTTGTAGTGTGAACGGTACGGATACGGTATGGCATGATGCAGATGGATATTAGTACAGAGCTATAATAAACACTCGCTCTTTGTCTCAATTACTTTGCTCCCCTAGGAATACATCTTGGTATCTGTCACATTCTACACCGTTTTAGAGCTAGGTTTTTAAAAACGTTGATACAATTTGAGCGTCTCTTCATGTTTACCTGTTCAATCCAGCGAACCATTGACCCCTGCATCCTCCCTCTGATTGGCTGCCGTAATACAACAGCGGCCAATAACGTGTCTCATTTTGAAGCCATTTATGAAAGCGTCCACGTTGGTCACGTGATAGTGAACACAAAAAAAAGCTATAAGTTAACTTGATTTTTAAAATAGCTTTTACAATTTACTAAAGAGAAATCGAAAACACAGAAATAGCGTATCTAAGTTCGAATTCTTGTTACTCATTCAAGCGGTGCTTTGGCTTTCACTCGTACTATGCTTACAAATATTTTGCTGATTGGAAAGCTTTTAAAATATACAATTTATTAGCTTAAGAAGTTAATTGTTCTTCACAAACAACCGCTGGATTTGTTCAAGCGTTCATTTCAAAAGAGGCACATTATGTACTAACTAACCCCTGTCATGTGATCACAACATGACCGCGCACGAAAAGGCTTCAGCTGCGCCTGACCCCGAAAATGTAATAAATCGCAAAACTGTATTATTAAGTGTTTGGTTCTAATTCAAATAGCACTATATAAAATAATGATATTTCTACTAGTTTCATTTACTGCATTATTAAAATATATTTTTTTTTTAATCTGAGGGTCAAAGTTTATCCATATTGAAAGTTTTCACGTGGACAGTCGAGTACGCGTTGTGTGAGTGCAATTTGGATTATAGCTATTATTATTATTATTATTATTATTATTATTATTATTATTTAAAGAATGACGTTATCAAACCCTATACACCCTCCTTATCCGTGTTGTTCTGTAGGAGATGCTGCGCTATACCTTTGATTGCGGGTGTCGGCTCGCTAAGGCCGGGGTTGCATGTGAGCAGTGGCGTGCAGATAAGAACGAAAAGACCAGAGGGTGCCATATCTTTATCCGTGAATACATGTAACGAAAGTTAAACGATATAATCATATACCCAATAGCCTGGGTATCACGCTGCAATGAAAACAACTGGTCACGCCAAGGTCTGTGTCTTTGTTCTGTTACACCCTGAAGCGTCTCAGGCTTTCTTTGTCTTGCAGCAGCGTGTGCCGCAATGGCTGGCCAGAAGGGGGCGCAGCACTGCCACGGTCCAGGCGACCGTCCCTAGGGTTAGGGTTAGGTTTAGGTTTATATGGCTGGGGTGGGTTAGTGTGTCCTGTGTGTGCAGAGATACCTCTCCTTACAGTAGCTGTGTTCTGTGTCTGCAGAGATACCTCCTTACACTAGCTGTGTTCTGTGTCTCTGCAGAGATACCTCCTTACACTAGCTGTGTCCTGTGTGTGCAGAGATACCCTCCTTACAGTAGCTGTGTTCTGTGTGTGCAGAGATACCTCTCCTTACAGTAGCTGTGTTCTGTGTCTGCAGAGATACCTCCCTTACACTAGCTGTGTTCTGTGTGTGCAGAGATACCTCCTTACAGTAGCTGTGTTCCCCTGTGTGCAGAGATACCTCTCCTTACACTAGCTGTGTCCTGTGTGTGCAGAGATACCTCTCCCACAGTAGCTGTGTTCTGTGTCTGCAGAGATACCTCCTCCTTACAGTAGCTGTGTTCCCTGTGTGCAGAGATACCTCTCCTTACAGTAGCTGTGTTCTGTGTCTGCAGAGATACCTCCCTTACACTAGCTGTGTTCTGTGTCTGCAGAGATACCTCTCCTTACAGTAGCTGTGTTCTGTGTCTGCAGAGATACCTCTCCTTACAGTAGCTGTGTTCTGTGTCTCTGCAGAGACCTCTCCTTACACTAGCTGTGTTCTGTGTCTGCAGATACCTCTCCTTACACTAGCTGTGTCCTGTGTCTGCAGAGATACCTCCTTACAGTAGCTGTGTCCTGTGTGTGCAGAGATACCTCTCCTTACAGTAGCTGTGTTCTGCATGATTTGCTTGTCTTCTGGTCGCTACCTGTTCTCTCGGAGGATCCCGCTGCCCACAAGAACCAGAATTGCTCTCACCTCCCTGTTGGCCATGCATGCATGCAGGTTGGAAAGATATCTCGGGAAATGCATGCAAGTTTTTTTGTGTTATAAAATCTTGGTTAGTGCTTGTTTAATTCAGTGATAGGGTGTAACGAGTCATCGTGGTATCAATGAATAGAAATACTTTCTTTACATGATCTATCAGATCGTGAATCCAAAAGCACAACATAGCTCAATGTAGTTCTTTTGTGGCTCATCATTAAGACCATTTGATCCTATTATGCATCATACAAGAAGTGCCCATCTCCTGATCCATACTGTATGGTGGCCTGCATGTCGTGAGATGAGTGTTTTGTTAACACCCCTGTTCACTAAAGCAGGAGGATTCCGGTGTTGGACTTCCACAAACGGATTGCTGTTGATTGCCACATAATAATTGTTTCTCTGTGTTTTAAACCAGGCTGGCCTGGACATCCGCACCCTGCTCCTCTATGTCCCCACACCCTGGCTGCCACTCATCAGTCGGGGTCCCTGGCACTGCTCTCCTGGCAATCTGGCTGCTGGCAGATAGACCCTGCTGCTGGACCACCTGTTCCCTTTCTCTTCAAGAGAGAGGTCCGATAGACCCTGCTGCTGGACCACCTGCTCCTTTCTTTTTTAGAGAGAGGTCCCAGACCCTGCTGCTGGACCACCTGCTCCCTTTCTCTTCTTTAGAGAGAGGTCCGATAGATCCTGCTGCTGGACCATGTCCTGTCTCTTCAAGAGAGAGGTCCGATAGATCCTGCTGCTGGACCACCTGCTCCCTTTCTCTTCAAGAGAGGTCGATAGACCCTGCTGCTGGACCACCTGCTCCCCTTTCTCTTTAGAGAGAGGTCCGATATAACCCTGCTGCTGGACCACCTGCTCCCTTTCTTCTTTAGAGAGGTCCGATAGATCCTGCTGCTGGACCACCTGCTCCCTTTCTCTTCAAGAGAGGTCCGATAGACCCTGCTGCTGGACCACCTGCTCCCTTTCTCTTCTTTAGAGAGAGGTCCGATAGACCCTGCTGCTGGACCACCTGCTCCCCTTTCTCTTCTTTAGAGAGAGGTCCGATAGACCCTGCTGCTGGACCATCTGCTCCTTTCTCTTCTTTTAGAGAGAGGTCCGATATAGACCCTGCTGCTGGACCACCTGCTCCCTTTCTCTTCTTTAGAGAGGTCCGATAGATCCTGCTGCTGGACCACCTGCTCCCTTTCTCTTCAAGAGAGGTCTGATAGACCCTGCTGCTGGACCACCTGCTCCCTTTCTCTTCTTTCGAGAGAGGTCCGATAGACCCTGTTGCTGGACCACCTGCTCCCCGGACCACCTGCTCCCTTTTCTCTTCAAGAGAGAGGTCTGATAGACCCTGCTGCTGGACCACCTGCTCCCTTTCTCTTCTTTAGAGAGAGGTCCGATAGACCCTGCTGCTGGACCACCTGCTCCTTTCTCTTCTTTTCGAGAGAGGTCCGATAGACCCTGCTGCTTAGTGCAGTAATACATTTAGATACGCATTTCAAAGAGGGGTCTTGTTTATGAAAAAAGCCTGTTTGATTCAAACCTATCAACATTTTATAACTATTTCTTTTTAGCCATCTTCTCTCTTTGTGGACTTCCTTTAATTCCACGATTATGCCACCAGATGGTGACAGAGGATCCAGCGCAGGATCCAGTGCATTCACCTGAATGAATGTTATTAGTGAAGAAACACCAGCAGTAGGTTTATATTGACAAGAAACACGAAGAACGCCTCTTGGTATCCGGTTGGTGTGAACACGAACCAGGGGGTCGATCCAAAACTTATTTGATTTTGTTATTTCATTTGTAAATCCAGTTTGTTTTGCAGATAGTGCAGTGTTAATCTCTCACTGCATTTGCTAAAGAGTACTGCCCAGTGTTCTTATGCATAAGACATTGTAAAATATTGTAAATTATACAAATAAATAATGTCCTAAACCTTGTTCACAAGTTGCATTTTGTGTTAATAGAAATAGATTGTTTCCACAAATTGCCTTTTGGCACCACAAGGTGCTCCAGGACTGGCGGTACAGCTACAATGCCGCGGTTGATTTACTGTCAGTGAATGCAGACGGAGTGGTCTGTGCTTAGAGCTTGTTGGTATATTTTGAGGTGCTTACTAAATGAAAGCACATTCTAGTTATGTGTGTTTAGATTGTTGCTTCCTTTCACAAGCTTCACATTTGACAGATGACTGCATTGTTGGATTATTCCATGGAGGAAAACAGACTTGCAACAGTGGTGCATAGCAACTAATTTTATTTCTCTGTACAAAATATACATATTTGAAATGCAAAGCAGCCGGTAGAGAGTTGATAACTCGATACACTGACATCCAGTGAGCTACTCATTTCCAATGCTATAGAAACAGTGCATGCACAAATACAGCCGTCAGGATCTCGCTTCATCTTTACTGGAGGATTTGCTGCGGCTCTGAAGCACTCTGGGAGGGTGGAGTGCACATGGCACGGACACCAAAGGGACTGTAGTATGACATTTCCCCATTACTGACCGTAGTCCAAGATATTTGAGAAGGTTCGGAGACGGTAGAGGCTCCTGCTCTACTAGAACACTAGTCTCAATGGAGTCCATGCCTACGACCAATTCCTACTGACAAGAACCATGCCAGGAAATGAGTCCATTTCTACTGATGAACACAACCATCACACATTGGTTTGTTTTGGGTTTGTTTGTTTAATTGGTCTTTAACAAGAGATGTCATCTTTCAGTCTACTCAAAAAAACAGCTTTTAAAACCTGCATAAAAATGTAACAAAAAAGTACATATAATAAATGTGACTTCACAGCAATGCAGCTTCTGGGTGGGGAGTTAGAGGCAGTGTTCTCACTATGAGAGGAAAGACCTGTGCATTCATATCACACAACTAGAGCAATGACATCACACAACTAGAGCAATGACATCACACAACTAGTGTAATAATATCACAACTAGTGCAACAATATCACAACGAGTGCAACGATATCACAACTAGTGCAATGACCACACAACTAGTGCAATGACATCACAACTAGTGCAATGACATCACACAACTAGAGCAATGACATCACACAACTAGTGTAATAATATCACAACTAGTGCAACAATATCACAACGGGTGCAATGACATAACACAACTAGTGTATCGATATCACACAACTAGTGCAATGACATCACACAACTAGTCCAATGGTATCACAACTAGTGCAATGATATCACATAACTTAGGGCATTTGTCATGTATGTGAATTTGAAAAGGGGATCAAGATATTGATTATTAATACATTTCTACCCATTGATCTTTAAAGACCAGTGTTTCCATTTGGGGGGCCGAGCTAATTTCATGTTTATTAAGCCTGATGCAGTAGCTGAGGTATCTAGCTCTGTATCTAGCAGCAGTGTGGAGTAGTGGTTAGGGCTCTGGACTCTGACCGGAGGGTTGTGGGTTCAATCCCAGGTGGGGACACTGCTGCTGTATCCTTGAGCAAGGTACTTTACCTAGATTGCTCCAGTAAAAAACCCAACTGTATAAATGGGTAATTGTATGTAAAAATAATGTATAAAAAAAAAGAATGTAATTGTATGTAAAAATAATGCAATATCTTGTAACAATTGTAAGTCGCCCTGGATAAGGGACGCTGCTAAGAAATAAATAATAATAATAATATATCAACACAAAGTTCATTAAGCAGGCTTTGGAGTATCCTTTCAATTACTAACAGATTGCTAGAGTGGATGTGGGATAATCTCATGCTATGTAAAATGAAGGAGTTATTGTAATTCTGTCTGCAGTGCCACGGTAACATGACTGTGGATTTCATGGATTTGTTGATTTTTCATGACACCTCTTGCAGTGCCCGAATTGTCCCAGATTTTCAAAGGAGAGGCCCTGAAATCCAGCCAGCAAAAAAGCTTTAAAAAAATCCATCCCCTTTTCTTTTCTTAATGTTCCGGGTTTAGCTTAAATATTTGTTCCCATGTCACCTCCCAATGGCTCTTGTGTGAAAATAAAAGCCCAGAGTCTCCCAGGGAGGGCAGTGCCAACGGAGGGACCTCTCTCTAGGACTTCCTCTAGATAACATTGTCAAACAGCTGCATGGACCCTCATGATGTTTTCATCCTAAAAACAGAACCAACAAAAATACATGACGCCAAACCATCTTCCTACCCCTACCCCAGAGCAGCTAACAAAAAAGACATCTGTATTCACTTGAGCACAAACCAGCAAACAGAAGTGCAGGATTCTACGATAATTACAATCTGGAGGGCCTGGTTAGAATTCTGCACTGTGATTCGGATACTGGATTTGATTTCTTGATTTTTTTGGAGTGTTGTATAATCATGCATTTTAGTAATGGTTACATAGTGGTTTTTTCGCCACTAAGACTGAGTGTTTTAGGGTCATTGAACATGAACTCAGCCTGTAGTGAAATCTGCTTCATACAGATACAGTATGTATGTAGCTATGAATAGAGCCTGTCTTTAAAGCCAATTGAAGAGACAAACACACTCCACTCATTTCTTCTGTAAAATGTTCAAGGGTTTTAAAACAAGTCTGATTTAGTCCGTTCTCTATCAAACATACCTTCTGACATGATTCGATGAACTCGTCTATTGTCACAACCCCATCGTTATTCCTGTCCATTTTCTGAAAAGTGATACACAAATCAAGGATTTTATAAGAACAAATTACAAATAAAAAATGTAAAACAATGTTTCAAAATGTTCCTATATTGAAAATCTTTGTACAATCCTCTGGCTTAAATAAAGATGGCTAGTTAATGCACAGCAGCATTCCCTGCCTGCGCAGTAACCCTTTGGGTGGATTCATTCACAGCAGCATTCCCCTGCCTGCGCAGTAACCTCTTTGGGTGGATTCATTCACAGCAGCATTCCCTGCCTGCGCAGTAACCTCTTTGGGTGGATTCATTCACAGCAGCATTGCCCGCGCAAGTAACCTCTTTGGGTGGATTCATTCACAGCAGCATTCCCTGCCTGCGCAGTAACCTCTTTGGGTGGATTCATTCAGCAGCATTCCCTGCCTGCGCAGTAACCTCTTTGGGTGGATTCATTCACAGCAGCATTCCCTGCCTGCAGTAACCTCTTTGGGTGGATTCATTCACAGCAGCATTCCCTGCCTGCGCAGTAACCTCTTTGGGTGGATTCATTCACAGCAGCATTCCCTGCCTGCGAGTAACCTCTTTGGGTGGATTCATTCACAGCAGCATTCCTGCCTGCGCAGTAACCTCTTTGGGTGGATTCATTCAGTTTCTATTGCTCTTCATGCTCTGGCTGCAGGTGTTACCTGAAAGAAGGACTCCACATGTTCCCTGTGTGTATCATCCTGCATGCAGGGGGAGGTGCATTTCCCCATCATGTCGTAGATCGATTTCATTATAGCTATCATCTCCTGCAAAGCACAGTAAAGCACACATCAGCTCTTAATACACATGCCAGGAATATACACAGGCCACAGTATATTCAGATAGAATGGTGGTCCCTTTATATGTGTTTGGAGTGGCTGACAGGCTGGTTTGTAATTAACAGGTTCTGACATCACCTTCCGTGATATGAGTATTATGACATATTTAATCTACATATGTAGAGTGTGGAATGGTACAGTGAGAAGCACAGATAGACATTGGAGAGCATGCTTCATGAAAGCCTCAGTGAGAGCACAGATAGACATTGGAGAGCATGCTTCATGAAAGCCTCAGTGAGAGCACAGATAGACATTGGAGAGCATGCTTCATGAAAGCCTCAGTGAGAGCACAGATAGACATAGGAGAGCATGCTTCATGAAAGCCCTCAGTGAAGAAGCACAGATATACATTGAGAGCGTGCTTCATGAAAGCCTCAGTGAGAGCACAGATAGACATTGGAGAGCATGCTTCATGAAAGCCTCAGTGAGAAGACACAGATAGACATTGGAGAGTTATGCTTCATGAAAGCCTCAGTGAGAGCACAGATAGACATAGGAGAGCGTGCTTCATGAAAGCCTCAGTGAAGAAGCACAGATAGACATTGGAGAGCGTGCTTCATGAAAGCCTCAGTGAAGAAGCACAGATATACATTGAGAGCTGTGCTTCATGAAAGCCCTCAGTGAGAAGCACAGATATACATTGGAGAGCATGCTTCATGAAAGCCTCAGTGAGAAGCACAGATAGACATTGGAGAGCATGCTTCATGAAAGCCTCAGTGAGAGCACAGATAGACATTGGAGAGCATGCTTCATGAAAGCCCCAGTGAGATAACAGATAGACATAGGAGAGCATGCTTCATGAAAGCCTCAGTGAAGAAGCACAGATATACATTGGAGGCGTGGTTTCATGAAAGCCTCAGTGAGAGCACAGATAGACATTGGAGTATACATGCTTCATGAAAGCCTCAGTGAGAAGCACAGATAGACATTGGAGAGCATGCTTCATGAAAGCCCTCAGTGAGAGCACAGATAGACATGGGAGGCGTGCTTCATGAAAGCCTCAGTGAAGAAGCACAGATAGACATTGGAGAGTGCTTCATGAAAGCCTCAGTGAAGAAGCACAGATATATTTGAGAGCGTGCTTCATGAAAGCCTCAGTGAAGAAGCACAGATATACATGGAGAGCGTGCTTCATGAAAGCCTCAGTGAGAAGCACAGATATACATTGGAGAGCATGCTTCATGAAAGCCTCAGTGAGAAAAGCACAGATAGACATTGGAGAGCGTGCTTTATGAAAAGCCTCAGTGAGAGCACAGATAGACATTGGAGAGCGTGTTTCAATGAAAGCCTCAGTGAAGAAGCACAGATATACATTGGAGAGCGTGCTTCATGAAAGCCCCTCAGAGAAGCTTACCAGATATACATTGGAGAGCATGCTTCATGAAAGCCTCAGTGAGAAGCACAGATAGACATTGGAGGCGTGCTAAGAAAAGCCCCCCAGTGAGAGCAACAGATAGACATTGGAGAGCATGCTCATGAAAGCCTCAGTGAGAGCACAGATAGACATTGAGAGCATGCTTCATGAAAAGCCTCAGTGAGAGCAACAGATAGACATGGAGAGCATGCTTCATGAAAGCCTCAAGTGAAGAAGCACACAGATATACATTGGAGAGCTTCATGAAAGCCTCAGTGAGAGCACAGATAGACATTGAGAGCATGCTTCATGAAAGCTCAGTGAGAAGCACAGATAGACATTGGAGAGCATGCTTCATGAAAGCCTCAGTGAGAGCACAGATAGACATAGGAGAGCGTGCTTCATGAAAGCCTCAGTGACAGCACAGATAGACATAGGAGCATGCTTCATCATGAAAGCCTCAGTGAGAAGCACAGATAGACATTGGAGAGCATGCTTCATGAAAGCCTCAGTGAGAGCACAGATAGACATAGGAGAGCATGCTTGTTGTTGCAGAGCGTGCCTCTTTGGTGATGCAGCCGCCCTTGTTGAGATCAGGGAGGTTGAAAGCCCAGTTTAGGACGGTCATTAATGGTGCCTCTAAGGATGATGGACAGCCCCATGACAAAATCCTGGGAGGGAACACACAAGACTTCTTTTTATTTCTTTCTTAGCAGACGCCCTTATCCAGGGCTTACTTACAATTGTTACAAGATATCACATTATTTTTTACATACAATTACCCATTTATACAGTTGGTTTTTTTTTTACTGGAGCAATCTAGGTAAAGTATTCCTTTGCTCAAGGGTACAGCAGCAGTGTCCCCACCTGGGATTGAACCCACGACCCTCCGGTCAAAAAAGTCCAGTGCCCCAACCACTACTCCACACTGCTGCCCAGGCGTGTCAGCTATTAGCAATCCACTGGGATCTGTTTATACAGTTAAACACCTGCTCACACAAACCTCACTGTACCAGAGACAGCACGTCAAATACAGTTAAACAAAACCTCACTGTACCAGAGAGACAGCATGTCAAATACAGTTAAACAAACCTCACTGTACCAGAGAGAGACCATGTCAAATACAGTTAAACAAACCTCACTGTACCAGAGACAGCATGTCAAATACAGTTAAACAAACCTCACTGTACCAGAGAGACAGCACGTCAAATACAGTTAAACAAACCTCACTGTACCAGAGAGACCATGTCAAACAGTTAAACAAACCTCACTGTACCAGAGAGACCATGTCAAATACAGTTAAACAAACCTCACTGTACCAGAGAGACCATGTCAAATACAGTTAAACAAACCTCACTGTACCAGAGAGACCATGTCAAATACAGTTAAACAAACCTCACTGTACCAGAGAGACCATGTCAAATACAGTTAAGCACCCTCTCACACAAACCTCACTGTACAGTTTACTAAACACATCCCTCTCACAAACAAATAGGCAGATTTATTCATTCTACCTCAAAGCTGATAGATCCGCTTTTGTCAGTGTCAAAAGCTTCAAACAGGAAGTGTGCGTATGTACTTGAATCTAAAAAAATAAAAAATAATTCTCAGTGTTCTCAGTATGCAGATATGAATTCAGCAGCTACGGGTCAGCATGTTATCACTGTTAAGAGAGGATGAGGTGTGAACTCAATACAGACAGGGATGGAAACTGATCACACGTCACTGTTAAGAGAGGATGAGGTGTGAACTCAATACAGACAGGGATGGAAACTGATCACACATCACTGTTAAAGAGAGGATGAGGTGTGAACTCAATACAGACAGGGATGGAAACTGATCACATGTCACTGTTAAGAGAGGATGAGGTGTGAACTCAATACAGACAGGGGATGGAGAAGAGAAGACACACTCACCTCCTTGGGGAAGAACTGGGAATAAATCAGCTTGAAGGTCTCCTCATTGACACACCGCTGGGGACACTCCTGCAGGGGCAGCACAGACACCACAGTTAGAGGCGAATCGCTCACTCACTGGGAGAGAGCCATGAGACAAAGTGAAAGAAAGAAAGAAAGAAAGAAAGAAAAAGAAAGAAAGAAAGATGGTTTGGAGAGACAAGTAGTAAAAAAAGAGGCAGACTCACATTCTTGAATCCCGGTAGAGGACCTGCAGCTCTTTCTTGGTGAACTTGGTTTGCTCCTGAAGCTTGTCAAGTCCCTCTGGGCGATAGCACACAGTGGAGAGTTCAAAAATCATCCTCTGTGCTGTCTGTGACAGGGATTAGAAGAACACAGTGATCACTGACTGAAACACAGTCTACTGTCCAACCTGTATCCTCTGACACAGGATTCAGAAAGACAGTGTTCATGAAGTGCACAGTGCCCCTCAGGCTGCAGTTTCCATAGAACCTGGCCTCTCTCACAGTATGTGTCAGTGCCAGTATAGAACCTGGCCTGTGTCAGTAAGTATAGAACCTGGCCTCTCTCACCTGAGTATAGAACCTGGCCTCTCACAGTATGTGTCAGTGCCAGTATAGAACCTGGCCTCTCACAGTATGTGTCAGTGCCAGTATAGAACCTGGCCTCTCTCACAGTATGTGTCAGTGCCAGTATAGAACCTGCCTCTCTCACAGTATGTGTCAGTGCCAGTATAGAACCTGGCCTCTCTCACAGTATAAAAAGGTGCAGTATAGAACCTGGCCTCTCACAGTATGTGTCAGTGCCAGTATAGAACCTGGCCTCTCTCTCACAGTGTGTCAGTGCCAGCACAGAACCTGGCCTCTCACAGTGTGTGCCAGTGCCAGTATAGAACCTGGCCTCTCTCACAGTGTGTCAGTGCCAGTATAGAACCTGGCCTCTCACACAGTATGTGTCAGTGCCAGTATAGAACCTGGCCCTCTCACAGTATGTGTCAGTGCCAGTATAGAACCCGGCCTCTCACAGTATGTGTCAGTGCCAGTATAGAACCTGGCCTCTCCACAGTGTGTGCCAGTGCCAGTATAGAACCTGGCTCTCTCTCACAGTGTGTGCCAGTGCCAGTATAGAACCCTGGCCTCTCACAGTGTGTGCCAGTGCCAGTATAGAACCTGGGCTCTCTCACAGTATGTGTCAGTGCCAGTATAGAACCTGGCCTCTCTCACAGTGTATGCCAGTGCCAGAGCAGAGCCTGGCCTCTTTCACAGTGTGCCAGTGTCAGTATAGAACCTGGCCTCTTCTCACAGTGTGTGCCAGTGCCAGTATAGAACCCGGCCTCTCTCACAGTGTGTGCCAGTGCCAGTATAGAACCTGGCTATGGCAGCTCAGTTGGAACCAGTTGAAGTCTCTTTGGCTGATTGAGGACCAGCTCTTTTCAGTTCTTATTGACTAAGTTCTCTTAGCTGGTTTTTCCTAATAGACCCAATATTGGCCCCAAATCAGATCAAATGAAAAGGTAAAGAAGTAATAATACAGCAGAGCAGCCATGAGACAACACTGAAAACTTAACCAAGCTTCTCATCAACACCACAGAGAACACTAAATGAACCTACCTTTCACAGCACAGTCCAGTGCCAGAATCCAGACAGATGAACCAGTTACCTTCCAAACTGTATCCCAGCACTCACCCACTTAACTTCCCTATTATTCCATCCTGCTCCCTCTCGCCTCAGCTACTGGCCTCACTCCAAGCACTGACCTCCCTGACCCAGCCCTGACCTCACACTGCTGTAGTACCTAGCAGGTTGTTCTTGTTCAAGCTAACGGTTATGCATTCATCACAACCCTGGCCACACAGTCCCATATGAGCTGTACTGATGAGTTTTCACTGTCAGTCCCCTCAGTGTTCATTGGGACCATGCTGTGTGCTGGAACTGTGACACAGTGGTGTAGAAATCTTCCTCCCCAATGCTCCAAGAGCTCTGAGAGACTTTCAGAAAAGAGGGACGGCTGACAGATTCTTCTAAAAGAACACAGTGTTTTCTTTATAGGATGTTGAGTTATTCATCGGATATTGGAGCTCCATGACCCTTCTGCTTGGTTTTATTACTAATCGCTGTGTTTGCAAGCCCTCACTGCATTGTGACAAATGGTTACAGAAGCGAAGTTCTCAGTGCAGAGTTCAGATCTGCGCTGTGCTTGCAGCCTCACTGCATTGTGACTGTAACGGGTTGCAGAAGCGAAGTTCTCAGTGCAGAGTTCAGATCTGGTGCTCTGCTTGTTTCTGCCACAACATTCTTTTTGCCCATGAATCAGCCCGTCTTCTTTTTTCAGGGGTGAGGCTGTACTGTTACAGATGGATTCTAATAGATTTATCAGCAGTTTTTGATGGATAACCTCATTAGACTGCAGAGAAGAAGGGATATAACAGGATAAACTCATTAACATTGTTACTGTGGAAGTGAACGGACAGAGCATTCACCAGCTATGTATAAGCTTTCCAAAGCAATTACCTGTTACAGAAACATCACCTAAATAAGCAGGTTATTATCAGTTAAAAACAACACAGCAGATGAATATTACAAACAGAGTACAGCTGCTCTGCTGAGCAGTAGGTTATATTACAGTACAAAGATGTGTCTCCAGAGCAGTGCATTATTGCTTGTAAACCACACCACGCTGTATCCTGTGCCCTTGCTAACATAAAAAAATACATGAAGGAATGGAAGTGTCACTTGCATTCACTGACTGTAGGGATGGGGGCTGGGTAGCAGCAGGACAGCAGTCTGAGGAACCTCTGCTTTTATGGTTTTTGTTATGGCTGGGAGGGTTACCTGAAATCACCCAACCAGAACAGAGAGGTTAACAGCAAGTCAAATTCGCAGGAACACACACAGAATGGGCACACACAGAGCATGCAGACACAATGCAGGCACAAACAGAGACACACACAAACACAATGCAGGCACAAACAGAGACACACACAAACACAATGCAGGAACGTTCAGAGACACACACAAACACAATGCAGGAACAAACAGAGACACACACAAACACAATGCAGGAACAAACAGAGACGCACATAAACACAATGAGGAACAAACAGAGACACACACAAACACAATGCAGGAACAAACAGAGACACACACAAACACAATGCAGGAACAAACAGACACACACAAAACACAATGTAGGAACAAACAGAGACACACAAACACAATGCAGGAACAAAACAGAGACACACACAAACACAATGCAGGAACAAACAGAGACACACACAAACACAATGTAGGAACAAACAGAGACACACACAAACACAATGCAGGAACAAACAGAGACACACAAAACACAATGCAGGAACAAACAGAGACACACACAAACACAATGCAGGAACAAACAGAGACTCACACAAACACAATGTGTAGGAACAAACAGAGACACACACAAACACAATGCAGGAACAAACAGAGACACACACAAACACAATGCAGGAACAAACAGAGACGCACACAAAACAATGCAGGAACAAACAGAGACACACACAAACACAATGCAGGAACAAACAGAGACACACACAAACACAATGCAGGAACAAACAGAGACACACACAAACACAATGCAGGAACAAACAGAGACACACAAACACAATGCAGGAAACAAACAGAGACACACAAAACACAATGCAGGAACAAACAGTGACACACACAAACACAATGTAGGAAAACAACAAACAGAGACACACACAAACACAATGTAGGAACAAACAGAGATGCACACAAACACAATGCAGGAACAAACAGAGACACACACAAAACACAATGCAGGAACAACAAACAGAGACACACAAACACAATGCAGGAACAAACAGAGATGCACACAAACAGAATGCAGGAACAAACAGCCTGAGCCAGATATATTTATATTTCCCTGAACATTGTGTTTTGTTTTATTTTCAGACTTTTAATATATTGTCTAATTTACTAATAACATCAGAACTGTATACAATGAATATACAATAGCAGACTCGTGTTGAAATGACATGTTTTCATATCTCATGGCACTGGAAGACTGTCTGCAATGGGAACGCTTCCGTCTCTAAGTTTAGACAATTCATCAAAAAAGATGAACATGGGGTTCTCGAGTGGCGATCCAATAAAGGCGCTCCACATGGAGTGCAGGATGCGCTTCTATAGTCTGGACATTCACGAGTTCGAAGAGCGGCGAGGGGGTGGTAGCAGTGAGCTGAGCTTAAAAAAATAATTGGCCATTCTAAATTGGGAGAAAATATTAAAATGGTGGCGGCGAACTAAATTTATTTTATAAAAAAAAATTTGTGGTCGGGCCAAATCATCCTGGTAATGCCACTGCCATGTTGTATTTCTGCACTCAAAGTCAAATTACATACGCACATACATGCATACACATGCACATACACACACACATGCACACACGCACGCGACTCACACGACACACGCACGCATATTCACACACACTGTAAGCGGCAATCCCAAAGCAAGCAATCTCTTTCTGAATGTGCCGTTGTTTGCTGACCCAGCTTTTAGTTAGTTAATTATTTTATACATTTTGGAGACAGGTTATACATGTAGATATTGTGTGTAAACTTTACTGAAAACCAGGTGTGTGGTTTACATGTACTAATAACAACACCTGCTCTGCAGAGCAAGTCTGTGGAGTCACCACTTCTACCGAAAGTGCATTCGGGCATTTCATATCAGTAAGAAAGAGCAGACCGCTGTTTTAGAAGGGCTTCTAAAACCTTCCACAGCACCCACTGCAGTATCTTGTGGATTGTGTTCAGTGCCTCTCTTACAGCACCTGTGGATTGTGTTCAGTGCCTCTCTCTACAGTATCTTGTGGATTGTGTTCAGTGCCTCTACAGCATCTGATCCTTGGAGAGCCTTCTCTAGTCACCACTGACCTGAACCCCTATCACACCTCGGGCCACTCTCTGTGGTGGGAGAAGGTAAGGGCTGACTATTGGACAATCAGCAATCAGAAGGTTAAGACGGGTTTTTAAGAACATAAAGAACATAAGAATGTTTACAAACATAAGGAGGCCATTCGGCCTATCTTGCTCGTTTGGTTGTTAGTAGCCCATTGATCCCAGAATCTCATCAAGCAGCTTCTTGAAGGATCCTAGGTGTCCTTCAACAACATTACTGGGAGTTGGTTCCAGACCCTCACAATTCTGTGTAAAAGTGCTTCCCTATTTTCTGTTCTGAATGCTCCTTTATCTCTTCCATTTGTGACCCCTGGTCCTTGTTTCTTTTTCAAAAAAGTCCCCTGGTCGACATTGTCAATACTTTCAGAAAGAGTATTAATTTAGTAACTGTATATAAATTAGGAAGCTAATAAGTGAACTGCTTCTTCATGCAACTTTGTTTTACTTTCTATCTTATCAGCAATTGTTTTAACTTCTTGACTCAGACCCATTACACAGAAGCACAGGTCATGTGTAACACTGGTAGTGTGTTACTGCAGTCTGCCTCCAGAGGGCAGCATGTACACACTCATTCACAGCAGGCTCAAAGCAGTTTGATTCTTACCAAATCACACCAGTCCAGCCAAACGAAGTTCAGCACAATATGGGGAGCTTTGTGATTTAAACTTGTAGGAATAAGCGATGCGATGTGAAAAATAAAAATAGCTACAAACAAACCAACAATATAGTTAGCTGTGTGTTTGAATGGACTTATGGGTTTTGTTTCTGTGCTGTTTACAAGCACCCTGGTTAATGCAGCCCTGGCAGTGCTCTTACCCCACTGTGCTGTTTACATTAATTCAGGGTTTGTACAAGACCACCACTTATTAGGGAATGTACAGTACCACCGGGTTGTTACATGTATACCGGTCAACCTCCACACCCAC